>JAYDZE010159673.1:0-22127 GCA_034509125.1 Monilaria moniliformis | reverse complement strand
GACTTTCAAATCAATTAAGTAAATCTTGGACCCACGATTGTTTTTTATTATTATTTTTATAATAATAATAATAATAATAATAATAATAATTATTATTATTATTATTATTATTATTATTAAGTTAGAGAAATATCAAATAAATAGATACATATCGTGTTTCATGCCTGACGGTAAATCGGGGACACATGGTTGTTTTTTATTTATTTATTTATTTATTATTATTATTATGAATTCAAGCAAAATTCATTTTTATCGTGAGAAGTGAGAATGAAAAATCATTTTCATCCATTCAATTATAAAGATCTATGAGCAAATTGAGAAATGCATCTTCATTATTGGATGCATGTAGTAATAGGATTCAAATTTATGAAAAATAATAATTTTATTTTTTCGGAATGCAGCTTTTTTAAGTTAATTGCAATGTTAACCTTTGTTTTAGATTGTTAGAAAATCAATTGGCGTAGAGTGAATTGACCGGCACAAAAACCGTGGTTTATCAATATGAGAAAATGTGATATGCACAAAACTACCAAAAATGGGGTCCCAACTTACCGTAAGTCCAAAACATCAAACTCATAATGTTTTGACTATGATTTTCCAAATGCTATAATTACAACGTGATCTTTTCAGTTTTTAAAAATAACAATGTGTAAACAGTTTTTTCAGTGTGGCGCATTGATTATTTGCACTGTAAAAAACATGAAACTTTTACAAAAAAATAAAGAATGCCCCCTTTAAAAAAAGAATGGCATTAAATAAATTTTCAAAAAATAGAATTCGAAGTCAAAAAATTTCCAACACCAAATGTAATGCCTACATGTCAAGGATTGAAATATTTTATACTCCTATAAAATATCAATTCCCAGAGGGCATTTTAGCTCGCCTACTTGGCCTGGAGCTGGGTAAGACTTATATGCATATTTATCATCAGTGAGCCATCTTTGAAACTAGAGCCACTTCATGAAATCATTATATTTTTTTGAAACTTGAACCTCAATTTGGACTCTCTTTTAGTTCCGATATATGCATTTATTTTATGCAATTTGTTAAGAACAAGCAACCTGTTATATGACATCTTTTAGAAGAAAAAGTAGTGAGTTGTGCTATGTTGTGAAAGGAGTGGTTTGTCGAAAAATAAAATTGTGTACAGAAAAAGAAAGAAACAAAAGAAAAAGAAAAAGGAGCTTGATCTTAATTGCCAAAGCTTATGACCCTGATCTTAATTGTCAAAGCTTATGACATATACGAGCTTGCCTATATCTTTGAAATTGTGAATGTATTGACTATTTATATTTTCAAACAATATGTATTTAAACAATGCCAATACTTTCCTAATTATAAGCTAAAATTAAGAATCTGAAAATCTCCTCCCCTTAATAAAATATTGAGATGATATTTTCTCAAATATTTTATTTTTTGGAATATTAAAAAAGCAAATGGGAAAATGAAATGAGTTGTGCTACTGACCATGCTAGCGCTTTTATTTCCATTGGTAAGACGCAAATAAAGTTTAATTTTACACACACACACGCATATATCATATATGGAAATAAGGTTTAAGAGGGGTGTCATTCTTTTAGCACATTTGTAGATATTTGCCATCTCTACTATTGATTTGTGGAATGGGAGGTTTCAAAGAGTTTCCTATTTGGGTGAAATACGCAAAAGTTACAAACCTACTGATGCTACTCTCATCAACAGAGGCCATGATTTGATGGTATTTTTCTATTAAACTAATTAATTTTTTCATCAAGTTTATTTTAAAACTAGCCATGTGTTAAAGAAAAAAAAAACGAATCTGAATTTTCCACCCAGATCGAATTGACAATAATTCTTATTTCTATTTCAGACATCTATTAAATGGAATAGGTATCAAACATGTTGATTGAACTCAATCAACATGCTACAATTCTTCAACCAAAAACATAAATCATATTATATCCACGTTTGATGACAACATTTTAGAATACAACATATGTGCAACTGGGATAAAAATCTACAACATAACAAATTAAAAAAGAAAGAATAAAAAACTGAAATGGACAAAAATAAATATTGGAACAATGCTAGACTGGCTATTCTGCTGCGACGGTGTGGCAGGACGGCTGGACGCCGCCGTGGCGGCGGCTGACCGCTTGTTTTTCTTGACGCGTTTCTTGGCCCTGTGGTGCCAGTTTCGTAGGGCCGTCGCTACTTGGTCGTTGAATATGGTTCGCTTGAATCTTGTTCCCATCTATTTGTGGTAGTAGTTAGTCAAGTCTCCTCCATATTTTATTACTATAATAGTGCATGTTATATTTATGATATTATGTATATTAATATATATTGGACTCATCTTGTGTTGTATACTTTTTTAATGAGCTTAAGTATATTCGACTTTGAAATTTCCATTATCTCCCTTGTAGATTAAAGAAATGGAAAATGGAAATGATTTCAAATTGGAGAAGTAAATGGATTTCTATTTTTCTTTTTTTTTTGGTGTTTTATTTTGTTATATGGAATATTATATATGTAATTACCTGAGTCACAAGGGCGTAAAGAGGGAGAGTGACGTTGTCGCAAACGATCTGGATGGTAATCCTAATGATACAGGTAAAAAGTAATTATAAATCAAATATATTGTATCTAGTAACCAATAATTGAATAAGACTCACCCCAATGAATAAGAAAGGAGAAGTGCATCCCAAACCTTATCATGATCACCAGTTGAACTGGTCAATGTCAGTGATCTTGTAGCATGTTCTTTTAAAATGCATCAAACACTTGAATTTTTAACTCACCCAAAGGACTCAGTTTCAACTTACAAAAAAAAAAAAAAAAAAAAAAACCAACAAATGGTTTATGATTCAAATAAATAGTTGAATGGGAAAAAAATCCATATTGTCAAGCACTTATTCGTGGTAAACTTCTTATATTTACTACAAATTTATAATGACATTTTTGTAGTATTTATTTTTCCTAATGCCTATATATTGTACTTATATATGCAAATTTCTTACATATTCATATACCTTGTAAATGGAATAACTACCCTCATCTCATTAACAGGACAAATTAGATCTAATTTATGACGATATATCATGTTCGTAATTTCTATTTAATGCGTTAATTTGTGTTCACGAACATTAGGGCACTACTTGATCTTGTTACACATGCTATGTTCGAGTTTCATAATCCATGAATTAGGAAATAATGCATATATTTTGGTTTGGAGTTAAGGACCGGATATATATATATATAAGTCGAATTCTTATCTAGAGTTAATTGTCCAATTGTTCTAGGGTTTCTTCTTCGTCTCGTCGAGGAGATAATTGAATTGTAGGGTTCGAGGCGCTTCGAATTTGATTCTTCAAGATCGGGGGTTTCTGTGTAAATTTGGAAATGAGGGGGTTACGCAATCGTAGAGAGATAGAGAGAGAGAGAGACCATGAGGAGAGAGAAATGGGGTTTGAATGGTTTATATAGAAGCAGAAGTTCGGTCAAATAAGTGAAGTGTATAAATATGGATAATTAATTAGCTGTTCTCGGATTTTGGTGCGTGTGTGCGTATGAATTTGATCAGTAACTAACTAATTAAGTATTAAGACATGTTCGATTAACTTAATTCGGAGTTAAGAGATTGTTTGCACGCTCCAAACTAAGAGAACGTCTAATTTTTGTTATTTTATTATATTTATTATTATTATTTATTAAATTTGATGTACGAATGGTTTCATTATCAATTGACAGAACATTCAGTATTGTCTTTTCCAAATAAAATTAAATTTCATTCCTTTTTTAGGGGGGCATTCTTCATTTTCTAATTTTTTATTCCATTCCTTTTTTGGGGATTCTTTATTTATTCTTTTGTTTTTCAGAATATTTTCAATTAGGATAACCGTAGGAGCAGTACAAAAATGTTTAGAGATTAACGCATTCAGCTTATTAAAATTGGGAGGGGAGAGGTATATATATTCAATTTAGGTAAGTGTTATATATATATTCAATTTAGGTAAGTGTATATGTTATATAACCTAAGTTCATAAAAATATATATTTTGTAGTTATTTCTGTTTTTTATTCTCAACCAGTCAATCGTGCCAAAAAACATCAACTGTGGCATGACAAATTAACTATGCAGAGTTCCGTCGAGATTACCATGCGGTGTCCGACAAAGCTGATGTACCTAATTTTCCGGAGTAGCTACCATGACCCAACTTTCCGGAGTAGATTACCATTCAATTTCTTCAAGTTTTGAAATTGGTAGCTTTTTCGGCATTCAAGGGGAAGAAAAGGATTTAATTTGGTGGAATTGAAGATGCTATTAACTGCGCTGATATCACCCCTCTCTCTCAAAAAAAAAACAAAAAACAAAAAACAAAAAATTTACAGCATTGACTATATATACGAATCGAGTATTCTTGCAGCATTGGAATTGCTTCCAAAATAATGATTCATTTAATGAATATTTATACTAACACGAAAATAGATAATAAAATAGAATTTACAAAATATAACTTGCTCCTTTTGGAACAGATATAGAAAAGATAAGAAGATTTAAAAAAATGGTATTATGGGAGAATTCAAGTTTGGCAGTATGCTGAAATAGTGAAATAGCCCATCACATTGTTATGCAAATTTCGACTTTCACAACATGGCAAAACTGGTAGTTCAATTCACCGTTCCATTTTTGGTAAGCAACATTTTATCACCTAACGTTATTAATTAATTGTTTGGACCTTTTCACTCATGTTCACTTTAAAAATATATAATATCACATCACAATATTAATTTTGACATAAAAAATAAGTATAGGAAACATAATATAGGCAAGCACGCATAGGAAAACATGATATGAGTTAAATACATGTACAAAATTAAGTAATTGCAAACAATTTTGGCCTACATATTTGGCTATCAATCATTGCATGCAGTAAGCTATATATTTAGGCAAATTGACCACAGCATGCATTTGGTAACTGCAAATCAAATTTATCGTAACATCTGACTAACACTTGTTATTATACTGGAGGATATAATTTAATGCCTAATATTCTGAATTCAAATCCTTATTCCCAGGCCACCACATTGCAGAGTGCAAGTCAATTATTTGTGTAATTTCATTTCTCTTTGATTTGGCAGATATTTAATTTAGATGAATGCACGCAAATATACTACGGGTGTATAGTAACCGTAGTCAATACTAGTAAATTCATGTACATTATGATTTTTAACTGTCCTTATAAATTCGCGCATATAGACTATGGTTTTGGTTAAAAATCGTAGTCCATGACAACTAACTACGGTTTTAAAAAACATAGTTTTTGCAATATCGTGCTAGGCATAATTTATAGTAGTGGAGGCAATTTTAAGAGTTATTTCAGAATTTGCCACTACACAAAAATATTATCGAATCTAAATCAACTATAGAAATTGCTCAAGATTTTGTATGCAAACCAGCAAGAGAAAAATAGATGCTCAATAGATTAGCATTAACTGAGTCAAACAAAAGGGGCATCACTCATCTTTAAGTTTTGTTGGGTCTAGCTTCCACTATATAAAAACATAATGGATGTGTCCTTAATTAATTGATAGGGGTGAATCAGATGATCTATGATGTGTACTTAAGAAAGCCTCTTTAAAGAATTCACGTTAAGTTACATATATTGGATTGTTTGTTTTAGTTCTCTCTCAATAGCATTTATTAATTATAATTGATTTTTATTATGTAAATTATTATGTTTATGGTTATTAATATAATTTAATGAAACAGATCCCGACGATGCAATGTATTTAGCAGGTCAAATGTGGAGATTTGTCCAAGATGGATCTCGCTAGGATTGAATGAGCTGAGGTGCAATATAATAACTATAATCATTAAAATCTAGTATAGACTACGGTTACTATACACCTGACTGGAGAGCTTATATTTTTTTACTCAAAGGATAACTCAGAAGACATGAACTTACCTGACTGGAGAGCTTTTTTTCTCTGACTATAAAAAATAATGTAGCATGTAGAAGGCATATACCATGCCCCCAGTCCCCAAACATGACAGCAAAAAGAAATGGGAAAGTGACAATGGTGAATACACCAGGGGTTTGCTTCCTGATACTTGGCCACTCTGCCATGAGACAATGAAAAGAAACAACCGAATAATATGAGTGCTAGTCAACTTAAAATTTCAGGTCGAGAACCAAACACAAGCATATTAATGATACACATTATGTAACAAGGTTGACCAATGCAGTGTTTCTAGGGTAGTCTTATTAACTAGCACATTTGATTTGCAGCGGTAATTCAAGTTTAAGAAGTGACTCCACTATTACAGCTACAGCATCTTTAGTGAAAAACTCACCCATAAGCATCAACTATCTCTTGGAAAGCTGTTGTGAATTTGTTTGTCCGGAAATAGGTTGGGGGCATCTCGCGTGTGTGCAAGACTTGGAAAATAGCCTCAACTTGAGAATTGCAATCATGTGTTGCCCGATGCAACGCATCCTGGATCTGCACAAAAGGAAAATTCTCCATATTGAGAAATCGTCCAGATTTCGAAATTCCAAATTTGGCATTAAGAACAACTGAACAAGCTTTTGTGAATCAATATCCATAACCACTTCCAAGGCACTACTGTTCCCCTGACCCAAGAAGAGGGGTGATTTTAGAAGAATGGTTATGTACCTGTTTTGTTGCAAAAATAGGACACCATCCTTCTGCTACCAGGCATTTCTTGGTGACATCGATACTGAGCATATTCAGTGTGTGATAGATGGCTTTCTCCTTCCTCACCTTTATGAACATAAAAAATACTTTAACTCATCAAAACCCCAAAAAAAAGAAAAGAAGAATAAGAGCTGTGATTTCGGATAAGGGGGTTCATTCTAAATAATGAGTGTCATACCAAGAGGTTCCACTGCTCGAACTGTTCTCCAATAGTTTGTAGTAAGTTTCCCCGATGAACAAGTCCTGCATCTATTGTAGTCTTTAGCTCCGATAGTCTCCCAGAGACCTGAAGCAGCAGAAGAAAAAGGTTTAGAATTTGGAGGAGGGGTTGTCAGAGTATAAAAGTAGTAATTGATACAGACATACAGAGCAAGGTTAGTAACTGAGTGCAGTAAGGAAATAATGCAGAGTTTTTCATTCTTTTGGCAATAATATTAGGAAACCACATACCTCGGTGATCATTTGAGACTGCTTGCTGATGTCCTCACTAAAAGAGTATCGATTTGCTCCAAAAGCTTCACATATTTTCAGGATTTTGTTTTTTGCCCTTTCTCCAGAAAAGAAAACTGCGAATACATTTTTTTCAACCTATACCATAAGAAATAAAAATGAGTTCTCTACAAATCATCCTTCTATCCTATATAAATTGTTAATAGAAAGATCTTCACATGCATGCATGGGTATGAAGTATCAGGAGAAAAACAGCATCAATGTGATATAGTTCTTGGGGACGGAGGGAGTACAAACAGATAGCAAAATAGCATCAATTTTGCAAGCAAGTGATAAGACGTTCTATTGACACTAACAAGAAGCATATGTTGCTAGAAGAGTTAAGTGAAAACATAATCATGTTAACATACAGTGCATAAGTGATTCTAGAAACTCATGAGGCTCGAATGTTCAGCTCAGTGTGAGATTTGGAAACAGATGAAAAGACACTATTAAATGCTGATTCACGATAGAAGTAATTAATAAAATCTCAACCTTGGAGTAGGTTGAAACAAATCAACTAATTAGTAAAACAGACTAGAATAAAATCATCATTGGTATGTACATGATGCCTTGCAGAAAATAGTTCAGGTTTATGTGTCAATCAAATATACCTTATCCCCTGATACTGGGTCAACAACTGGCTCATCCACAGCAACCTGCTTCAGGAAAACATTACCCCTAGTAGCCCGGAACAAAATCCTCTCAAATGCCATAGACTTTTCCCTAGGAACAAGTCCAGTGATAAATCCCAGCCTAACTTGCTTGGATGAATCGATTGTTGTTTCCTGTGAAACAGAACATCCTAGAACACTATAACAGAGGGAAAAGACCTTGACCTTCTAAAGCGAAAAAGCAATTACAAGAGCCTGTACCTGCTCAGATAGCAAGGGAATTTCCAAGGACTCCTCCGCACCCGGATTTGATGAGTATTCCCTTTGACGAGCCTCAGCGCTGCTAAGGGCAGAGTGAAAGAATTCACCAGCCTAAGGAAATGAAACAGCATTTGTGTCAGCATAGGTGCCAAGGAGTAACAGGGAGAGTTGAATGCTTTTCTTCTAAAAAGACCATATAAGATATAGAGGGAAGTATAAAACAGCAGAATTGGTAAAAAGTTCCTAGGTTCAGATCATGCAGAAGGACTCATGAGTACTTCATTTTACAAATATGTTAATGTTCCACTTGATAATCAGATTAAATCTTGGTACTGCATCTAGAAAGTATCTTCAAGTCAAAAATATGCATCAAAGAAAAGATTGACTCCATTTTTCATTTATGGTCCACCATTGTTAATCTGTTATAGATAGAGTTTAGTTCGCCAACTTCAACCAACATCTATATCTCCTATGCAGATTTAAAACATTTGACAATCAGATTGCTTCTTTCAGATGGAATGAGCCTGGAAAAGGTAATGAAGAAATATCAAATGTGAGATATTTTCCAAGTGGTTCTCTTTTCTTTGGCATTAATAGAGTTTTTTCCCAGGGATGTGCTGGTATTATTTTGCAGGAATTATGTCTCATAGATCATTTGTTTAAGTTCAAACTAGTGACTTACACCTAACAAGATGTGATACAGGTATTTCATGATACAAAAAACTGAAATTTGTATGCATACTAAATGATACTGTGGTAGCATTCAAGTCTTTTGAATGGTAAAATTTTGTAATAGCTTTTTGGTTCTTCCCCTAAACATAACACTAATTAGATGGTGAAGCAAAGTATGAAAACACTGAAAAACAGAAATCAATACTTTTTGCAGAACAAGCTTGTACTCCGCTAGCTCATTGTAAGAACGCTGTAACTTATCGCCATTTGCATTTATCTCAACTAGCTCTGCCTCAAGATCTCCAAGTTTAACCTGAAATGAGATGATACTGTGGGTTAAAACTTATTCAATTAACAGTGCAAGTTGTGCAACTGAAGGATCTACAGCTAAGGATACCTCAAGGTCATCTAAATTGGCAATGGCTTCACCTGGAGATCTCACTTCAGCCACCAACCCAGCCTTTGACATTTGGTCGCGGAAAAATCTTAATTTACGCGCCATTTCTCCAGATCTTTTAATCTTCAGCAGATGCAGAAACAATCAGTGACAACTCAACTTCTACATGTGGTAAACCTATATGATCAAGAAGAAAGCAAAATCTAACATGTATTGGCAACAGTTTCAGTTGCAGCCTGAAAGAACCACAACATACAACTCTATAGATCGGAGAAGCCAAGTTAAGATACTCTATAATTGTATGTCTTTTTCAAAGTGTTAAAACTGGGCTGAAGTTTGTGTTGAGTGATGCCACCTCCCTTAATAAGTTGGTAAAAAAATGTTGATTTCACAGATAATAATTGTTAATAGTAATACTTTCTAGACCTTGATCTAAGAAATGAATTGACGCTAACAAACTTGATAATGGTGTTACCCTAGTCAGCCAAAGAATAAATACAAGTCTACATATTTTGTTCAAAGCAAATTGCAAAATAAGCAACTACTAACTGCACGCTTGTCGAGTGTGATGGACTATACTAGCCTTGATAGTTGATAATTGATCAAAAGGGGAAGGGGAATAACACTTTAAATCAAGATATAAAATCTTTACCTGAATGGCGTATGTTCTCTGGAATGGGCTTTTCTCTGCATTTAGCTGAGAGAAGACAGCAAGGTTGGCATTGATTAAGATTCGAGATACAAGGCTAAGGAAGCTCATAAAAAGGAAATACAGACACAAATTCTTATAGAAACTAACATGGAAAAGAGATTCCCAGACCAATCAGATCGGTAAGAAAATGAATATACACATACCAAAGGCCTATGCAAGTACTCCATAACAAGTAGTTTGAAAAGTAAATGCATAGTTTTCCATCTCTCCTTATCCTACATTCCTACTCATGATTTTCTATATGAGGGTTGAAACTTTGTATTCAATAGTGGCCTATATGTCCAGAACTTTGTTTCTCCCACAAATTAACTAAATTTAAGCCCAACCTAAGATGAAAGATAATTAGGAGAGGGGGGTTAGTGCAGAAAACTTCTCTATGATATAGCATCCACTGAACAACCATATCGCAAACTGATGAGATTTTCACCAATATTTAACATAAAACTAACTGATATTATAATCATACTTAATAGTGAACATACAGATCCAGTTATGCACTAAGTCTCAACTGCTATAGTACATTCAGTATTCAAAATCTCAAAAACAACCAAGTAGACTTACAGTTCCTCTAATAACATACTGAGAATTGAAATGCAATTATTTTCGGCTATACTCAATGGGAGTAACATTATCAGAGTTCAAAACAGCTGGATCCATAGCAACTTAACATTTCAAAGTAAAAAACTATTTCAAATAACACCCCCTAAAGAAACCATGGAAGAACATAATTCCTTCAAGGTATATGATAGCTCACTGATGAAAGGAAGTTAAAATATTTATAATAAGAAATAATAATATGGTATGTTTCATTTTGTACAAAAACAGTTTTTCCAGGAGTAGTAGTTAATCAGTAAAGAGGGATGCACAAAAACAGAAAGTTCAATGACACACTTAATGAACCTAATTTCAGAAACTGCAATTATCAACGAACGACTATTTGATGGCAACATCTTCATCAACGACCTAGGTTTGCTACACTAACAAACTCAGAAAGCAATTTTGACACACTCAAGCGCCTAAACATGCCAACATGACCTTGAATTCGGTAATTCACAAAATAAACAAGGAATAACACAAAAGTAATGCAGATATTAGTAGCAGCATGTATCTTCTACAACACCATTCTGATTTTATAGAGTTAAGGTTAGTCAAACCCTGCTTATTCCTGGACCTTACGTCAAATCATTACTCCTAACATAATCAATAGCATAAATTAGCTGCTTAAGCAAAAGCTATCATCACAAGCAAATAGCACATTAATCCAGAGTTCACAATTACGTCTCATTATAAACACATCTCCCATTCTTCTTCTTCTTCATACAACAACAAGCAACGAAGAATCCTCGCCAATAACTAGTTTCATAGTACCAAATTCACGAATATCATAACCCTATACACATCACATTACCGCAAAAAATAACAATTAGATCAATTAGAGGTCTGGAAACAACAGGGGAAAAAAAACACTAAGAATCGCGTACGTCTTTGAATTGGATGAGACCGAGATCGCCGAGATACGACACAGCGAGGTGAGCGGACTCGATGGGGATGATGAGTTGCGCGAGCTGCATCGGCTCCGAGCGCATCAGATCCATCGACGGACAACATCCCCCTTCCCGCTCTCCCATTTTCTACCGTCAGATCGAATCTCTCTCTCTCTCTCTCTCTCTCTAGAAATCTAGAAGAGAAAATCGAGCTCAAATTTTGTGTGAGAGTTAGATGATAAATAATTGTGAAGAGCAATAGATAGATCACCCTATCATTGTCAGAGATAGAGAGAGAAGGGTATCGCTGGCTGGCTGATATTAGCTTATTTCTTTTCTTTTCTTTTTTCTTTATTCATTTTTTTTACTGCCTTAGTTGAGCGCACGAGTCACAAGACTCACGTTCTTCAAATCGGATCAACTTCTTAACCTCAATTTTTTCACACAATTATTATAATTTTAAACTCCAAACTATATTTGCTTTATCAATTATATCTTAAATTTTATCCTGTAACGAAATGTTGACGTGGCTTGGCGGATTGACATGTAAAATTTACCAAAAGTGATAAATATCATTTTAAATCCCAAATTATTTTTGCATCCATCAATTATATTCTAAATTATTGATTTTTTTTTTAACCACGGACTATTGATTGTGCATCAATTGTACCGCATGTCACATATCAAATTGACACATATACTTAGCAATTGTTTGTAAAAACTTACATGGCAAAAACAACGTTGTTTTTGCAAAATTGTTAAACATATTATGATGGTCCAACATGTCACATTAATTTTTCTTTCGGGGCCGAAAATTAAACGCAGGGTACAATTGATACAAAAATGATAGTTCGTAGATTAAAAAATATTTCTTATAATTCATGATATAATTGATAGTTCGAAAATAATTTGGGTTTAAAGTGATATTTATCATTTAATTTTATGTAATACTTACATGACATATATTGTGGCAATTCGATGAGCCACGTCAACTTTCTGGTGCTAGATAATGGATGAATGTACAATTGATACAAAATTAATAATTTAAAATTAAAAAATTATTTTCGATAGTTCAAGATATAATTGATAAAACAAAAATAATTTGGAGTTAAAACTGATAATTACCATTTAACCTGTTTAAGATTTAAATATCTATGACCGTAACATGACACGTGAAAATATTAAAGTCCTTGTTTATGTTTTATTGAGCTATTATTATTATGGTGATAATAATAACATTATATGTCTTGCTTTTAAAAAATATTATTATGTTTTATTTTTAAATTACGGTGACAATGTTTTAACTATTGCAACATCAATTTTTTATTTAAAAGTTGTTACGTGGATCTTGTATAAATAATTTTCTTAAAATAGTATCAACTAAAAAATATAATGTTTAATTATAAATTTCAAATTTTAGTCACTTCTTCCAATCATATTTCAATTTCAGCACCAAGACCCATAATATAATCAACTTAAATTAATAATCTGAGAAAAAAAGTGAACAAAGGCCATAGTAGTAAGTCCAGCCCAAAATTTGAATATTGGGCCTCCAGTTATAGTTATTAGGCTGTAACCCATTAAATTGTTAAGTGGCATTTAATACTCCGAATCCGAATTATCAATTTGACTATTTGAGGCCTTACGCCACCTATAATCTATTGACTTAAATTTTATTTGTTAATATGATTATTTTAAATTTAATTATATTTTCAGTATTCACAATATTAATCCATAACACTCGTCATTAAATGTATATTTAAGTAAACATTACATTTAAAATATTCCTACTTGTTTTTAGTTGAGATTTTTTTTTTAATTACACATGGTCTATATACGGGACAACTACACCGTCATAAAATGAGAAAATACATCGTAATCCAAAACTTATCGCTAATGAGAATCTTTGGATATCTCAACCTTATCACTTAAAGTAGGAAGCATCGACCTTTTTAGTTGAGATTTTATTATTACTTTGACTAAACTTATTTATCATAATTTAATTGTTCTTATATGTAACACATGTCATTAATTTATACCTGCAGGAACATCTTCCTAATATTGGAGTTCGGTTTAAAATATATATATATATTACTAATTCGAATTGGGTATTTATAATATGCAAATATTTATTAATTATTTTAGTTTATTTGGTTATGATTAATATAACTACCAAGTACCAAACAAACTTCAAGATCGAATTGTAAAAACACTAAATAAAATGAATAATCCAAAACTAATAAATAACTAGAAGTTAGGTTATGATATACAATTAATTTTTAATTTAAGGACATTGATTTGATTATACACACCAAATTTGGTGTACTGTTGCACCAATTAAACATCATCATTCAGACAAACACCAACATACAAACTAATTAATGCGCAATCATGCATGTAGCACTATGTATACATAATAAAAATGTCTCATACATTCAAATATTACAATGATCTATAAATAATATGACTAACCAAAACTTCAAATCTCAACAAACTACAAGAAATATAATTAAATCCAAAGCTTACTTACTTAGAAAGAATTTATCTAATTGATTTGTATTCCACAAACTCATTGAAAAATATTTTGTTTATAATTCCATCATACACATGTCACATATTATAAATTTTGAGTGGTCGAATGGTTTATTTTCATCTATTTCGAATTATCGTAGTTTAAAAAATACATAGCACCGCAATTAATTTGCAATTTTATAATTAGGTAAAAAAAATCAGTACTACCTAAAATCAATTAAGTTGCTAATTTGTTTGATATGTTGAGTGATGGTCCGGTGAGATAATAAACACAAATATGCTAGAAAAAAATATATAAAAAAGTCTGTATAAAGTTTTATATAATTAACTTTTAGGAGATGAAGGTTGGTATATGCTGAACCGAACAAAATATTATTGCACAAGAATACGAGTTTATTCGCTCTACACTGAAGGCAACTACAAACGAGGACCCACGATACAACAAAATTTGGAAATTATATCAAATGTAATTAATATCATTTTAATAATACTTATAATTGTAGAGAGAGTTTCATATGGTAACTTTTATTATTGTAAAAATGTAATAATCATTTTTAATCTTTAGATCACGAATATCTAAAGTAGATGTACTTTCTTGACAGATGAATGCAATTCCTAGTTTTGAATTCTAGAATCTGGGCAATTTTTCATATTTTTTAATGCAGTTAAATTAATAAATATATTCACTATAGTATTCTTACGTTAAAAAAATATTTAGTCTACCCTTATAAATAGTGGCGGATCCCGCCCCCCTAGATCCGCCGATGCTTATAAATGCAGTTATTTTTATGTGAATACATGTAAAATATTAATATTTGGTAACTCACTAATCAAGTATGATACGTAGAAACCTCTTTAAAAATTCCTCTAAGTCTGTACACATTTAGGTACTCACTATATATGTCATATCATTTCTTCCTTTTTTTCCTTCCTTTGTTTTTCTGAAACCGAAAAGGAAGAATTTATTAATGATCAACAATAATACAAGTGAAAGAATACTGCTCCATTAATAATGCCTCCACCAGAAACATAATGCTAGAATATTAATATTGCATTTATTTCTTTCCCAATTTAAGCAATCTCTAAGCTGGAAAGTGGAGACCATAAATTATTGGTCGAATACCAAACCTTTTGGCACAGCATTTTCGTCTTTATGCAAACTCAATATTTTTGCAATAAAATAGACATTTACTAGCTCGAGCCATGTGTATGCGTTTATTTAAAATTTCAGGCCCCTCATTTTTGTAATGTCTGAAATAAAATCTTATGAAACATATAGTAACAAATAAAGCCGGAAATCAATCAATTAATCTCTTTAAAAAAATCCTTACCTACATAAGAAAAAAGAAGATGCAAAGTAAAATAAAAAAATCCCTTGATTTTATTTTAGAGAAAAACTCTAAAAAGTTCACGAACACCATATATCCATCGCGGAATAACGTCAGATGAATATTAAGATCAAAATGATATCGTTGAAATGTATGGAAGAGTATGAAAATATATATATGCCCTCTTTCTCTCTATCTATCTATCTATCTAGGGGCAGATGCAGAAAAAAAAGTGTTGGTATGGATTCTTATTAAGCCTATTTTCTTACAGTCATATATACACACACACATATATATATACACGATTATGTTAACGTAAAAATTTCCTTTTAACATTTTCTTCTTCTCTCAAACTCATATTTTGCAGTCAGGTTTCTTTATTATTTCCTTTTTAATGCAATTTTGGCCCATTTAAATCCTCCAACCTCTAGCAATTTAGTGTTAGTATCGTCAATTAAGTAAGGGCTGAAGATAATTTTCAGCAATTTAATTGAAAAAAAAAAGAAAAAGATGAAGATCGAGGTTGGTAGAAGTTTAAACTCCTCCCACCTATACATGTGTCCAACTATATATTTATCTATATATCTCTTTCGGATCTGAAATTCTAAAAATATTTGAATACACCTTTTGGTCAGCGATTCTAGAATTATTTAGAAACCAACGAGAGCTTTCGGACAAACGAAATTAATGACAGTGGATGGATTTTGATTTTATGTTTGAACTTTTATGAATTTATGTTATGCGAAAACATGTATAGTAACTCTCAATGCGCTATTCATAATTAAATAATCAGTTCCCAAATAATGTTTAAGAATGTCGTCGCGCGCCATTCATATTTGCAATAAAAACAAAATTTTAATAGTATTTCTTGTTTTTTTATGCCGATGTGTGAATCAAGTAAATCCCATGACTCATGAGAACAATATATATTGATAAAGTTTATATTTAGCTATTACTAGTACTCCCTCCGTCCGTGATAAACAGACATTTTGACTCGGTGCGGGTTTTAAAAAATTGTTTGACTTTGTTAATAAATATGAATGAAAGTGAGTGGAAAAAGTTAGTGGAATATAGGTTCCACTTTTATATATCAATTTTATAATGGAATATGAGTTAGTGGAGTGTGTGACCCATTTACCAAAAATAGTAAAAGTGAAATGAGACATTTTATTGCGGACGTCCATTTATAGTATAATGGGACATTTTATCGCGGACGAAGGGAGTATAAGATAATTGTGTGTTAATTTTAGTTAATTTCTTATGAATTCATTTGAAGTTCATTAATGGTTACATATATATATATATATATATATATATATATGTATATATATATATATATGTATATATATATATATGTGATCCTATCTTCTAATGATTGCCATCAACTTTGCAAATTGCATAACTCTGACAGAAAAATGAAAGTGTAAAATTCGGGGGAGGAGATATAAATTTTTAATTAAATTTAATTAGCATGCAAGATCACATTTTAAAAAATAAAAATAATCAGTAATCATTATTTAATACGATTAGTGAATCATACGCACACAACGGTTTTCTATCCTACGCGGCGCAATCATAGTTAAGTAATTTTATTTCTATAAATTTTTTATTTATATTTTGTTCATTTCATATTTAATTCTCATCTTCTGTCTCACATAAAAATTTTATGAAACTTCATCAAATAAAAATTTAATATAAAATTCTTACAACTTTGTAACAAAATTACAAAATAAAATTCGAATCCCACTCAATCATGAATGAAGGATAGGGGCAACCGTGGTTCGGTTAAGAAGATGGTTCTGAGAGCAATTGGAGACCTCTTCTTAATTCAAAGTTTTACGTAACGCATCCATAATCCATTTTTTTTATTTGTTAATTAAAGTTATTTGTTTATGTCTTTTCAATTTCATATTTGTTTGTAATATTTTATCCCACGTTGAATTTTTATAAAACTTTATCAAATGAAAACTTATATAAAAGAAATATTTATATTCTCTTAATAATTTTGGAAAAAAAATATAATTATGCTATAGTTACTCTAAATATAATATGACAAATTAATTAGTTGGCTAAATCAATAGTTATATATTTTTTTGAAAATTTATTTTGACCAATTTTATTTTTTAAGGAGTGTAATATTATTATAATTTTTTATAAAATTACAAAATAAAATTTGAATCCCAACCATTCATTCCTGTGCTTATATAAAATCCTAATTTAATTAACGGGTTACTACAAATTCAAAAATTAAATAGCTAAAAGAATTACTTTTTTTAAGTTAATCATCATGATTTATAACAATCTTCAACCATCAATTGCGGAAGTGGTATTTTTAGATGATACATCACTCAAACAATATTATTTTTCTTTTTAAAACTATTTACTATCTACATTATCTCCATTACGACATCTAACTATTTCAGCACTATTATTCCCAATTCTAACTTCTAGGAATTCACATTTTGGTCTTTTAAGCTCCTGACGGTCTGATGTTCGAAAATTAAAAGTAGTATGTCAAACTCTAGATGAGATGATACTCAAAAGTTAGAGGTGGTCTGTCAAGCTTCAAATGAGATAATATTCAAAAGTCAAAGATGGTCTCAAATCAAGCTCAATGCAAGATGACACTCAAAAGTCAGAGGTTGTCGTCAATCAAGTTCCTGACAGAATGATGTTCGTAACTCAGTTTTGGTAGTTCAAGCTCTTAGGGAGATGATGCTTAAAAGTTAGAGGGGTCTATTAAGCTACAAACAAGATCACTCACAACTTAGATTTGATATTTCAATTTTCAGACGAGATGATGCTCATAAGTCAGAGGTGATTTGTTAAGCTCTAAATAAGATGATGTTCAAAGCTCAATTTTGGTCTTTTAAACTCCAAATGAGATAATACTTACAATTCATGCGATTAATACCAAATGCGGCCTATCAATCCTCCATACTATCATGTTTCAATTTACATATATTTTCTTCTTATTTTTCTAAAATTTCAATCCTATATCAAACTATTTATGAAAATTTATTAAATAAAACTTATATAAATCTTAATTATCTTATAACTTTAACAATTTTTGTTTATATATATCCATACTATCATGTTTCAATTTACATATATTTTATTCTTATTTTTCTAAAATTTCAATCCTATATCAAACTATTTATGAAAATTTAATAAATAAAATTTATATAAATCTTAATTATCTTATAACTTTAACAGTTTTTGTTTATATATATTCTGTCACTCTCTTTCTCTCTCTCATATCCTCTCTAGGGCATTAGAGAAAAATTCACTGCGAGTATTTTTGGGAGGGAAAGACAATTAGGTCATTCATTCACATTTGAATGAGGTGAAAATCTGTCAGACTCTGACTAAATATTAATTTGAAAATGTAACATACATTTGGAAATTTCTATTCATTGTTTATTTTCCCCATAATTTATACAAATATATTTTATTAAACGTAATAATTCGGTTTCTTCTGTTTGTAAAGTTGTTGATTTGAGAGCAGATAGTTGGGCGTGTTACACCTCCAATCATCACCGATTTTTTTATTTTATTTTTTTATTTGCCTTATCCCAACTTTGAATTGTCTACTGTGTTATGGATTTGGACCTAATATTTTTTCCAGAGTCGAATTGTTTTGAATAATTTACTTCGACATTGATATGTGAAACAAGTCTTGTCATTTTAGATATAGTTTAGCATTATTTATTTTCTCCAGCATTTATGTATTTTTGGTGTCGTTAATTTTGTATCGTATTGGACTACTCGTTGGATAAATTAATTGCCGTCAATTTATTCAAATTTTATAATTTTGGTATAATTTTTAAACAGTTCTAATTAATTATAATATTTTTATTTTTCAGTGATAAATTGTATAATTTCAGAAGTACGGTTTGTGGTTCAGTTCTCTCCAATTTGTTTTAATTAATTTAATTCATTTATTTACTCAATGGATCTTCTGTCTCATAACTGAAGACGATGATTTGTCTTTTTTTCTTAGGTTACATCTGATCCGTACACATCAATGTATCATCATCTCTCTCATGCACATAAATACACAAACAAAAACACTTAAATTATATTTGAATTGGCAGATGCACCGGGGTAGGAGAGGTGGCCGACTCCCCGACAGCTTATTTCTCCTTACCCTGCTGGAAAATCGATATGGTCGCCCCATTTCATGGCCGCCGTCCGCCAAATTTGTAGAGCATTAATGAGCTCGGCAAGGGAAGGGACTCAACAAGCCAAGAAGTAGCTCGTAGTCATGGCAACCGAGCTTGTAGAGTCTCGGGAAATAACTCAAGGAGCTCTCAGAGTGTGGAAAAACTGCATACGATATCTTAGGAATGAGATAGGGAGTAGTAGTTGGAGACTGAAGAAAACGTCGTGCAAAAATATGTTTTGAAGCCAACGTGTCGCTCTTGGGTTCCGCCCTCCTATTTTAAGATTCTGGATCCGCTATTGATTGTTATGCCCATTACTGACTCAATTGTTGGAGTCTCTGTCCGAAGAACTCCTTGTTAGAAATATAGAAAAAATCCAAGCCGTTAAACATGCGGTACTCTTGCTATTACAGCTGAAAGAAAGAAACAAAAAGGAATAGAACGGAAATTACAACGGAAATAATAAAACAAACCAAACTATAAGTCGAGTCGAGGAAAACCCTCTTTCCGCAAGCCGAATTACGCCTTGACTGGTGCTCTCGGATTGACATATCGTCCTCAAATATAAAACGACTTCCTCCTAACGTGTAAAAGCATCTCAAACCCACTAGGCAACGACGAATATGACGGAGTTCCGAGAATCGAGCACACGATGCTCCTAAAGTTACTAAAAGATGCGTGAAAGACAAGAGATGAGCTTCGAGAGAGGATTAGTTGTGGTGTGTTTTTCCACTTCCAAAGTTCACGGCTATTTATGGGCTCAAAGAAAGACTTGAAAAGGCTCGGCCATTACAACGCCTCATCAATACATCAACGGTTACAGCAGCCGAAAAGTCAAAAGCCTCGATAACTAAAAGGCCAAAGACCTTCCCCTGAAAGTCCAAAAGTCTTTAAATTACATTCGGAAATGCACTTCTAGCTAGGTAATACCTTTTCTATATTTAATGCATTGTTTTTTTAGAAGACATTCAATGTATTTGCTGATATGGAGCTTAACCCACTTCATATCAATTATTGACATTAACTGTGTTTACATGTTTGAGGATTTTGATTAATTATGACATCACATATACATACACATGCAACGTGATATTTAAGAAAATTTAATAGATATATCCCTTTTTTTTCTTCTTTTTTGTACTTTTCTTTGTTTTTCAAATGTAACACTTTCAATCAGTACTATGTCATGCAGTACGTAGCAAAAAAAACAGGTAGAAGAAATATGTTGTACCAAACAAACTATATACGTACAAATAAAATCTAAAATGAAAAATTCAGAAAATGTACACTTTTATATAATATACATAAAGCCAAGATCCCTTTCCTTTTCTTCCTTGTTTGTCGTGCGCGCACAGTCGATTGTATTTATTTATTTGTTTGCTACTGTATATTTTCTGAAATATCGTTTCGGACCCAAAACTTATTTATTTATTTATTTTTGAATTTCGACTAATTCAAGAATAGTTAAAAAGGATATTTTGTCTATTGAGACACATATATAATATATACACATTAATAGAAAAATCTTCAAAAAAGGTATTCGTTGAAAATTAATATTTTCCGGCAGCACCTATATATATATATATTCCCATTTGTCAATATTAACCATAATTGATATTAATTGATATCTTTAGACATTGATTTTTTTCGATTTTTTTACTCCAATACGTACAAAACAAATCACCATTTTTTGATACATTATATTTTCAAATTAATCGATAAATATCGATTAGTTACCAAAATTTTGGTGGAAATTTCATTAATTACTCCCTCTATGAAAATATCAGGAAGTTTCCAAATACTTTCTTTCTATAATATTATTGATGACTAAACCTCAATTTATTTTATATAATACTTGTACAAGTAGTAATAAATTATCTCTAACTTATTATATATGCGTAATATTGAATTTTTAAACAGCTCAATTTTATATTATTTCGTCCAATTCTAAAAGTAATCTTTTTTCTTATTTTTCATTTTATTTTCCATTCTTCATTCATACACGATATTGTGCTCTTTGAAAATAGATATCAATAGAATTAAATTGTGTCACGTACATAAGTTTTGTGCTACTTCAACTATGAATAGAAATACTATCCCTTTTCATGGATATGTACCCTTTTGATGGTTCCAAGTTGCAACCTCCAACTCCCAACATTAATTCTTATTAAAATGGATTTTAGAAAATTTAAAATCATTAAAGAAATAATTTTATCAGATTCGTACATACATAAGTAAAAAGGGGTCATGATTGCATATATACCCATGTACACGTTAATAAGGGCATCGAAAATATTATAGCGTGTCAATGTCGATATACGTATTTACCAAGTACATACAACAATAATTTTACATCAACTATAAATTTTTTCCAACAATAACATATCAGTACTGCACTGCTATTTTAAGATTCACACAAGGTTAAACTTACATTTTAGTTTACAGATATACAAAATCTTAACACGACGTGACACTCGGAATTTGTGTAGTTTAATTTTATTTTCAATCAAATTAAAACTCACGTGACTGCTTAAATGGAACACGTGAACAAGCTATAGACATGGAAAAGTTGCAAAAACATCGTTCAAGATGTTCAATAGTATTATAAACCATAAAATGTGTAAAAGTAGTACTAATATTATATATCAGTGGCGGATCCAGACAAAAAAATAGGGGGGCGGAAAAAGATAAATTTTTTAAATATAATACTCAAATATGTTTTTTATAATA
The DNA here is from genome assembly GCA_034509125.1 of Monilaria moniliformis. Classification (NCBI taxonomy): domain Eukaryota; kingdom Viridiplantae; phylum Streptophyta; class Magnoliopsida; order Caryophyllales; family Aizoaceae; genus Monilaria; species Monilaria moniliformis. The sequence continues at coordinate 41 of JAYDZE010159673.1, read as the reverse complement.
AAATAAATAATATATTACAATTCAAGTAGCACTAACGTCTG
>JAYDZE010159562.1:0-22129 GCA_034509125.1 Monilaria moniliformis | reverse complement strand
TAGCAGGTCGGGTTCGTGTTCGGGTTGGGGGTTTTCTTAACAGGTCGTGTTCGGGTTTGACCTTATCGGGTTGGGTCATTATCAGGTCGACCCGATAATAACCCAATCCGCACGATTTGCCAGCCCTAGCCTCCGGGAAGCGTGCGGCGGCCGCACAGGTGGCGCGAATGTTGATGCCCTTATATATCTAAAAAATTGGTTTTTATGATGCTGAATCGCTGATGTTAGATGGCAAAATATTACAATTTTCTTATATTTGGTTTTCATTTGTTTACCCTATATATTACATTTTAAATATTGAGGCCATGGTCGTCAAAATGAAAGTAGGGCATTGGTAACGGCGGCTTGAGAGATGCCTCTCCTTTCCGCAATTTGTCGGCCGTTGCAGCGAAGAGGGCTGATGCGCGTGTAGCGCACTCGCGCCTCATGCCCAATTCGAGCGCAATTGCGTTATACACGCTATACTCGCTACTCGTCAAAATTTTAACCTTTTTTTTTATTTTTTAAAATAAGCGACTAATTTTTTTTAATCAGCCGACAACTGCTATAATTTTTGTATTAATAGCCAACGACCTTAACCAATGGCCACTTATTTATTTACATTTTCTTTTATAAATATTTAAATACCACACTTTATTCTTCACACCAATTTCTTCATCTCTCACAACACTCTCGTCTCCTCCATATTTTTCCTCTACCATGTCCAACTTTCCCAATGCTCTCAATCATACCTCTTATCACAATGAATTGATCCAACCGTATTTGAATCGTGACACAACAAATTAACCGCACCTAGTTCCGACGAAATTATCATGAGACGTCACAACGTGGCTACCATGCCCAATTTTATGGTGATGCTACCATAACCGAATTTTTCAGTGATGCTATCGTAACTCAACTGTGAGGTTACCATGACATGATTTTCCCACGAGGCTACCATGACTTAACTATATAATGGTAGCTTCGCTGGAATGCCGCACAATAGCCTTATTGAACGCAACTATGGCTATAGTCCAATTGTGTCAATCATGACAATCGTGGCAAGTATATATGTCAGAATCTATGAATCCATCTCTATTTTTATTTTAAAAAATAAAAATTAGCTATCAAAGTTATCCATTTAGCTATTATTGACTAACGTATTTGCCTAAAAACCCTCAAATTATAAATTTGTTCAAAATTCCTCAACATAAATTTGCACATCGTATGTATGCATAATAAGGTAGACAACAATTTATTTCCAACATTAAACGATTTCCCAGTAAAATAACTTGTAACTAGGTCCGCCTACGAAATAACAATAATTTAATAAACCAATCCCCAACTACTCTCACGGCCCAACGTTACTTAAATCTAATTCTAAAATAACACCCCACTAATATCGCACTTTCTTTAACCCAAGCCCACATTAACTCTTTCTCTCCCACACAGAATCAGCCTCTCCTCTCAATTGGGGCAAAATAGAATATTTGGACTTTTAAAAATGAAATGTGGGCTTCATTATTTGAGCTTTATTAGCTACATTAGATTACAATAATAAGTTTTAGATGCATGCGCCTATAAAATTATTATTCTAATATCCCCATTTAGAGTAGAGGCTATAGTGCCATATTAACATTTTGTCATGCCTCAGGGCGTGGCTCACCCGTGTCATGCTAATATAATCAATGCCTCCCAAATGGTGGATATGCAATATAATCGATGAGCCAGGATAAATGCACTTCACACTACTTTCCGGCAGATTTCTCATTTATTGAGGAGGGCAATGCGGTCTATGTGCAAAGGCTAAGCACCCCACGTTGAAGGTGATCAAAAAACGCTACAATCACCCCACCTTACACAATAATCAAACTCTTAGTACAAAGACTCGACATCCGTTCTCACACCTTGAAGGTGTGGAAATCAAATCAAATACCTCTCATTAGAAAAAAAAACTCCAATGCCTCAATTTTACCGCTTAAACTAGACTTCATCGATGAATCATTTGATATTTTCATGTTGGGAAATTGGAATCACCCGAGTCATTTCATATATTAATGCTGGAATAACCGAACCTACATTTGATGTACTCAGTTTTTAGTTTTTTTTATCATTTATATTATTTTTTCTCTTATTTTATATCTTTGGATAATGGGTACATGTAAGAAAATTTCCGACGGTCGCAAACACATCATTGGTACCAGTTTATATTGTGTTAATTTTCATTTCTTACTCTCAAGTTCTCACCATGCGGGCATCCCCACCTTAGTTAATTAACTATTAATTACAATAAAACATATTAATTAATTATTAATTAGAGGTTAATTAAATTTTATTACTCTCACCATCACATTAAATTAGGCACAACTTTTATTTTAAATTGTCCTGTTTATAATGGTCCAAGTCCAAAATGAAAACAATTAAAGCTCTAATCTTCCCTTTTAGTAGATGGATGCATCTCACTTTAAACTTATGATATTTAAATGATACACTATAAGTGAGTCCATATCACTATTTTCCTATATAAAACACTCCTTATTTTCTATGCTCATAAGTACGATGTCAAATTCAATGAGGCAGAGAGAGTAATTTCTAATTAGATTTTATTAATTTTCAATTCTAATTTTATACACTCACTTAAAATTTGTTAAATTCGATTAGAGTTTAAAATTTCCCAATTTTAACCTATAATAAATTAAAGTGATAATTAGTAATTAATCAAAATAAGTAATAATTAGTTAATGAATTAATTATAAACAAACAAATAAATAAAAAAAGTATTGGTGGGGCACAACAAACGAGCCATGCGGCTCAGCACCCAAGACCATCTCGATCCCTATCACTAGGCCTGATTAAACGGTTAATCGGTTATCGGTTAACCGATAACCGAACCGATTAATGTCGGTTATCGGTTAATATTTTCTGGTACGGTTCGGTACCGGTTATGATATGTCAATGGTGTCGGTTATCGGTTCTAACCGATAACCGTTCGGGTAACCGAAGTAACCGCAATTGAGGAACCGATTTATTTATTTTTCAATTTCAGCCCTAATTCATTCCTTATTTTCTTTTCCTAACTCCTCAGCTCAGCGGCCTAACCTTATTTTCCTAAAATCAGCAGTGCCGCATGCCTGCAGCGCCCTCCCCTCCTCGGCTTCTCCTCACTCCTCAGCAGCTCAGCCGACTCCCCATTCCCGTCCTCCTCTGTTCGGCCTCTGTATCTCCCTCCGGCCTCCGCCTCTCCCCGTCTCCATACGCGTCTGAAGTCTCTCTCCACCTCTACTTGCCTGACCCTCTCTGTGTGCCGACTGCCGACAAGGTCAGGGACTCAAGGCCCCTGAAGCTCGTATATGGTTGCTGGAGAATTTGGTGTTGAAAATAATTAGGCAATATCAAATTTCAGGCATATTGGCTACTTATGTTTGATATTTTATTAGCTCTTATTTCTCTAAGTTTGCCGATGATGCATTAAATCCTTCAACTAAACGTTGTTGGGCTCTTGAGCTTAGTGAGATTAATGAAATTAGAACATAATATATCGGTGATCTCTTATTCTGTCACAGCAGTTGGTTTTGATTATGAAAATATCAGCCAAGAGTCACTCTTGTTTGTGTTCATCATCTCTTCCTTGTTTCTGCTTGTTTTTTATTAAAAATAAATAAAAAATCATTAGCTGCTGGTGAAACATCTCTTCAGTTCTGCTTACAAAGCGGAATGGCTTAGTTTTTTGTGAATCATTAGCTGCTGGTGAAACATCTCTTCGGTTCTGTCGGTTAACATAACCGATTGGTTAGTAGGCTAAACGATCCGAATTCGGTGTCGGTTACGGTTATTCAAATGGGCTTCCTTCGGAGTCAGTTAAACGACTTGTCGGTTCGGTTATTAACCGAACCGACCGTTTAAGCAGGCCTACCTATCACCACCAGAAAATCAGAAAATGCAAAGACAATTATTCCTAAATTTCCATACAGAAATGGCTTTCGCTATTTGAATATCCTCAAAAAGGCAAGACAAAATTATTAATTACATTATGTCATGCATATTCCATAAACTACATCTAAGGCACGTTAATTAATTTATCGCATTCCCAATAACCTCAAGGTGTATGACATTGTTTTATTTTAAAAAAATATCACTTTTTTCATCAAATGGAGAGTCGTAATAAATGTACAATTCCTGTTGAGACTTCCAATCTAAGCTGTATCAATAAGGAGAGTGACATGTACAAGCATAATCACTATGAATTCGACTAAAACAAATGAATTTTCTAACAAGGTATGCTGATTTTATTACTCTTTTATCAACCAAACAATGTTGCAAGCCTACCTGAAAATAAATTTAACGACTAAGAAGAAAAAACCAAAATCAGACCTAACTCGAATGAACTATTATGGAAAAAATATCGAGCAGCCAATGCAACCGAGTAGTGTAGTCTTTTCCGAGCAAAACAGAAGCAGGGGCACCAGTAGCTCCCAAATTTTGTTGCTTCCTGTTTAAGGAATACAAGAACCTTCATATGTTACACAATAGAAAAAAAGTATGGTATATTGCATCCGGCAACCTATCATGTTTTCAAATAGAAATTACGTTCTGCTGTATACTTACGCCAACCCCGGAATTCACTGGCAAGGAGAAATCATCACTTGTCATTTGGACATCATGAAAATGACTGGCTATCACTTTGATTTGTATTCAAATCAAAACATCCCTTTGAACAATGGGTTTGTTCGGCATATGCTTGCTCCATATTCCTCGTACTCAGCTTTTGTATGGCATGCCTGAATAGAAAAAAAACATATGTATGTTCAAGATCCATGTTGATAAGAAGTTATATTTCTTTGCATATCCATATTCAGACAGATGGACGAAAAGGGTAATCAGATGAGAAATTCATAAAAATTGCTACGAACAAATAGTTGTTTCTAGAGCATCCATATTGAAACAGCTCTCAAGTGAAATCCATCACTCAGTTTTCCATTTTATTTTATGGAAGGCATCTATTTCAACTAAGTTGGAGTATGGTCATTTGCAGATAATAGATGTACAAGTTAACAAGTTAGCAACGAACCGAACTATATAAAATTCCATAATAGTTTAAGTTAACTTGCTATTTGTCGATTGTTTTTGACCTATACACTCTTAGCTCAGAGAGTCATCCTCTATTTTTCCATCTTCCCCAAAAGTAACTAAGACTAACTTAACTTTTTAGATCGATAATTTCCAACTCGTATCATCCTCCCAGTTGAATATTACATTAAGGGGGCATTTACTTTTCATGATTGATAAGATACGAATGAATATTTTTATCATCATTACTAGGATTTCTCAAATCCCACCCTTTCTAATGGATATGAATCAAGCAAATTAGCTCAAGGGATGGAAATTATCAAGGTCCTTCGGATATCCCAAAGTTCCAATCCACATCTTAATAAACAATGGATTAGCCTAATACTATTTTTGTCCATCTAGGGTACTCCCAATCCCCAAAAGTAAACGTCCTAAGCATATAACATTCAGTAGTTGTCCTATAAAGGCTATAATAAAGATTACGATGCAGAAGTGTATGTTTGCAGCCATCCATAGTAAGACTAGACCATAACTGCCCACAAAGATAATGGTGAATATCTTGACTGATGTAAATCCAAGCAGTAATTCTAGGTCTTTTAGGTAAGTCCACAAAAAGAAAGACCTAAGACTAAAGCCAATGAAAACACTTGCATAGGAACTCAGGATTTTGAGCTGTAACTTAAGTGGCAGATGTCATCAGCCAAATAGTATCAATATAATAATCTTGGCATGTAGATATAGCCAGGTAGGCAGGTACACAAACAGGACAACATGCTGTGATGTATACATAACTTGTAAGAATAGTTATTCATATGATATATGCAGATTGCACATGAATTTGGTTTTATAGCCAACATATGAAGTGCTCATAGTCTATATAAAAAAGAGCAATGACAGATTTTACATCATTAGATTGGAGAGATAAGTTAGTCATGGCTGATACTGTTGTATCAAAGTTTTCCCAATTAATTTTTAACAGATGAAGATTACTTAGTCCCAAGTCCTTAGATGCCCTTGCAATGGTACTTTTGGTATTGACGAAAATTCGAGAATCTCAACTAAATATATAATGATGGATTGAAGCATTTATTGATATATTCATGTACTGATGCTAGCCCTAAGTCAAAATTCACAATAAAGAGATAATACAGCTCTGGGACAAGCCAAAGGTTAACAACATATACCGTGTAAAACTCAGGCGTAGATGCAAGTATTGAGCCACCAAACCAAACTGCGTATCTCTGGATAGGGTGGCTAACTACATTTACTTCCAAGAGTTGGGCCTGGAGAAGAACATCAGCCAAAAATCATGATTGGTAAAAGGCCTCAATAGTCAATTGTCATCAAGATTCTGCATATAGATATAGCCTAATAGCTGACCTGTACTCGTCCACCATGCTGATGATCTGATGCAAGTACTCGAACATCAACAATCTTTTTTAGATCTCGTTGCAACCTTTTATGGAAGTCTTTGAACATGGTTGACCCTCCAGATAATACAATATTCTGCAATACACCAAATAATTCTACTCCTTTGATTCCCCTGAACAATGAATGGAAGAGGAAATAAAAAACAAAATAGAATCACCTTGTACAAGGCTCTTCTTGTATCTATTGGGGAGGACTGGATACATTTGTCTATCACATCAGGTAGAGGGGTAGTAAAATCACTACTATAAATTTCAGGGTTGAAGAAGATCTGCATAAGAAAGCCAAGAACTTTCAGCAACATTTCTCATAATGAAAACAATTTCAAGAGAACAAACTGTTTTTTGTATTTTTTCTGCATCCATCCTTTTCCTAACTTGACATGCAATCATTACTTAAATACACATTAGATTTATGATAGAAATTTTGATCTGTTCCCCCTTTTGTTTAATTAGACTTAGAATCAAAACTTATTCTCATTTGCTTGAAAGTGCATTAAACTCTCTCATGAGCAGATTTTGGAAAAAAACAGTGGACCAACAAATCGTCCAAGTGGGTTCAGAAGAATAAAAAATTTGGCAAGTTAAGCAGGCACCATGTTTTTAACCCACATTATGGCATTGACACCTTAATAATTAAATATGCTGCTTGGACAGCTGGCTTAAAGATGGTGAGAAAAGCAAACCTCTGGGCCAAGGAACCGTTCATAGCCAATATCACAAGAATATGGTGCCCCTGTTTTTGGCTTAGTACCACTCCACTGCTTTACGTATTTTGCAGGTTCTTTATCATGTTTAGTGAACTCCTGCACTTGAAAATTAATATTAGCTAATTAGAATATTTGTGTCCAATCAAAGTACCGTGGATCCAGAACCTGCACATTTAACAACATTCAAGTTGAATATACCATCCCATATATGATATTCTTCAGTGACAAATTTAACAAGTATTGGAGTAGCAAGCACCAAATCCTAACCTAGAGGGTTAGAGAGGGGAAGGGGTTTATAAGCTATACCTTGACAATGTCAGAACAAGTATAGCAATACATCTCCTTCACTTTCCGAGCTACTTCAAGGGAATCCTCAAGTGGAAGATTCTCTCCTCTTTCCTACATGGAACAGTATCAGCAAAGCTAAATGAGAAAAACAACAAGCCCTTCAAAATTGTGAAAACAAAATGAAACCAATAGTTTTGAGGATAACAGCTTTAAGCACTCTTAATAAAAAAAACTAAAAGCAAGTTTGAAAAATCATAGTACCTGGTCCTAGAAGAAAATACCAGAAGACAATCAGAATACAAATTAAGGAAGACTAAGACCTGAAACAGTACGTAATATAAGAGGTCCTCATCTACTTTAGATAGTTCATAAAGCAGATATTCACAAGCACCACCAGAACAAAGAGGAAATACATTATGTTTAAAGGAAAACCAGTTCTCGGACCAACAATTAAAGGGGGGTAAGAGTAGCATGCAGCAGGGAAGCTGAGGAGTGGAGTGCCAGTTTAATCACGTAATACTATCTGGCTCTTAAGGATAAATCACAATACCCCCAATCATACCAAATAAGGTATACAATAACAGAGTTCCCTAATTTCTTTAGATATTTACAAGGAAGTCACCAAAATGAGGTGGTGAACAAATAAAAATAAGAGGATATATCTAACACTATTCTTGGTATGAATTATTTACTATTTGAAAGAGAGCTTAAGCTTATCGAAATTTAACAACCAACCGTAATCAATATTGACATCATCATAAAATATTTTGAACATGAAGCAAAAACTACTTTGCTACAAATAGATATTAAAGAAACCATACCTTCATGAGCTGTTGGACAAACACAGTTACATCTTCCCCTGTGATTGGAATTGACCTAATGCTGCCTCCAATAACATAACCATCAGCAACAGGCACAACATGAGTAGCCCCATCCCCAACATCCACAACAACTCCTGTCATCTCACACTAAAAGTGTCGGATATACAAAAGAGAAAAATTAATCAACTATGGGCGACTAAGAGAAGCTTTGTGTAAGTAAACAACGAAAAAGTTCATTTAAATGTCCTCAACGCTCATCAAATCTTACATTGACATTAAGATTGAAATCAATGATCTAAATCTCAAATCATAATCTAAAATATGCACAACAAAAAGTAAACCCAGCCCAATAAAAGAAAGTGGATGAAGAAGCCCATATGCAGGCAAGATCGGAAGTGTATTGATACCTATAAATGCAATGTGTAAATGAGATTTAGGGTTTTGAACCATATAGTTAAGTCACAGAGTGAATGCAACAGAGAACAGACAAACATACAAAACAATATGCACATAACATGAAGCATATAAAAGAATGATACATATCCAAAAGTGTTAATGGGTAAAATTACCCACTTTAGTTAAAGGTATATGTAGACAATGCCCACTTTCATAAGAATATGTAGAAAGTACCCACATTTAAGGTCATAAGGATTAATATACCCTTGGATGTTGATACTTTACTTGGACTTCACTGTCCCTTCTTACACAAACGTCTTTTCACTTAAACGTATGAAATGATACGTTTATGTACTTCCATCGATGTGTATATGGAAACACTAACTTTTATTATTTGCATTACTAATCTAAATGTCAAATCAAAACACTACTTTTTTCTCCTTAAAATTGATTTTTTGCATTGCAATTGCATTTTCCAGCGAAAAAACAAATTAGCCAGCTGGAAAATACATGTTAGCCAGTTGGCCGAAGTTTAGTCATCCGGCCGGCCAGTGGCATAATTGTTGACATTAGCGAACAGCTAATGCCAAAATCCTTTAGAACATAAAGTTTGGTTAATTGTTAATGGCTAATGACTAGTGGCTAGTGGGGAATAAATAGCCACTTTTGACCAACATATAGTCAAATCTCCAATATTAATTTCAAAAGCGAGTGAAATCTCTCTTATTTCAAAATTGACAATGTCACATTCGAAAATAATTTCTGAAAAGTACAAACATGTGTAAGAACTTGTTTGAGAATTGTGATTGCGATATTATGGTTAGTTTAGTCAATAGTTTAGTCAATTTGGGTATTTTTTTACAATCTATCTGGTATAGAACCACTGAACCACTTTTGTCAATCGAACCTTTGTTCTTGTTGTGGTTGAGTCATTCCTTACTTTCCTGTTCTAACTGTTACATAGTATTTGTAGAAATTCACCTCTAAGACCTCCATAAATGATTTTGAGCATCAATCCACTAATAATTCCCGGATTCATTTTCCATTAAAATGGTTTCGTATCATATAGACCTGCCAACTTTTGGCTTGTTCGAACAATTGCAGTAAAAGGAATCGAGATTCACATGAAAATGTCAAGAAGATTTAATTAATATTTTGAGACAGAGAGGATAAATCAATGTTTAGAAGTACCAAGACATGATTGAAACAAAGTCCTTTACAATAGCAATTAGCAAAAAACATGTTAAATTTATATTTGGTTAAGATTCAAGGACTGAATTATCTGACAGTACTTCATAGCTAGTGATATCCATGTGAAAAATCTGAAATAGACGAGCATATTCAAAATGCAAGAGTCTGTTGAAATGCCTGAACGGAGTTTTAGAGTTGTGGGTACCAATTTGGGACGTTTCAGAGGCTTGTCTGCTGAAGATAGGTCTCAATTCAAGAATCAATTTGCCGAAATGCCCGAGAAGAGTTTGAGAATTAATTTTGTCAAAGTGGAAAGTTTAGCAGTAAGAAGAGGTGATTGATATTCAAGAATTAGAACTCCTTGTTCAAGTGTTAAATAAAGAATTGTGGAGGAAAATGATGGTTCAATGGACAAAAAGGCAAAGACCTGCATGAATAACGGCACTGCTTCTGGCCATCAAGATCTCATGGAGGAAAGAATGAGTCGTCGGTAGCTATCAAATTTCTAGACACTAAAAGTGTTGTCAGTGGATGCTGCATTTACAGTTTGTGCATCGTTAATTCTGAATTTAGTGCTCGAGCTCAAGGATTAATTCAGTGAGAAGGGGTTGATGCATGCCTAGGATGTGAACTCCAATAAGAAACACATTTAGCAAAGAAGAAGACAACTAACTACCAAGCCAAGAAACAGAAAATGACCAGGGGAACTCCTTGAGCGAAATGGCACTTTCAATCTAAAGGAGGAAGAAGTTGCTTTCTTCATCAAACTGTCAGATAGTACTAGTAAAAACTCACATCTAAAACACATTCTGGCAGTCCTCAAGCAATCGCTGGATTAAAATTCTTCTCAAATTTTAGTGCTCATATCACAAATGCTACCCCCTTCAAACACAACGAACCACAAAAGTTAAAAGCATCCCTAAAAAATTGTCATGCCAACAACCAACTTATTGTTCCAATGAGGGAAGATTGCATTGAATTTTAAGATAGACAACAAAGAAGTACAAACTTTTGCCTCATTGTAGCATGACCATAGTACATTCAAATTCAATTGTATAAGTTCATATCGTCACAATGAAAGCATACAATAGAATAGCTATTAGCTAATGAACATCCAGTCTACTAAATGAAGAAAAATGGCCTCCAGCTACATTCAGCCAGTTAATTGAGTGCATATATTTTCATGTAGCCAAACAAAATGCAAATCATATAAATCATATGGCAACACTGAACAGCTAGCAGATCAAAGCAGAGCACAATCTCTATCTATTTATAAAAACTCAGGGCTCTTCAAAAGCACTCTCAAAACACAGTAATAAATGAACTCCACAAATAACAAGTAATCAGAAGTCTCAGACACCAAACCTTAGAAACTCAAGTTAGTAGCAAAACACTTGATATTAATATGCAATAAGAATACCAACCTTGGTCGTCGTGTATCCAGCAGCCAAAGCAAGCACAGACTGCACGGCAATATAGAGGCCCGGGACGTTAAAAGTCTCAAACATGATCTCGCCAGTATATTCCCGATTCTCCGGTGCTGTCAAAGGGCTCTCAGTCAACAAAAAGTAATGATCCTCCGGATCACAACGCAAATAATCAAATATACACTGCTGCCAGAACCTCTCCATTGCATCCCAATTATCAACCTGGCCATGTCTAATAGGAGTAGTCAAGTTATAAGAGCCACTAGTCCTAGATTTAGACAACGCCTCTTCTCCAATATAAAAGTCCATATCGGCCATCACCCCCGCGCTATGCTGCACCATCCAATTGCTCTTGCCAGTACTAGTTCGTGCGGGATTGGTGATTGTATCATTTAGAGCTACTACAGTCGGGATTGTGAAACACGGTTCCGCATTCCCAGCAAAACCCATTTTCGTAAACCTAAGCAAACAATTTTTTTTTTTTTAAAACAAGGAATTGCAAAATCATTGAGGCATTTAATCGAACAGTTTGATCAGAATAGCAAACATCGCGAGGACGAGAGGAATAAATTACCCGGTGCCGTTATCGATGACTACTGCTGGACGAGAGGTGTAAGGGTCCATGACCGAGAATGAAGACAGCCGGCAGCAGAGATTTTCGGAGAGTTTTAAGAAAAGAGGCGATCATGGTCGTTCAAATGCAGAAGACGGCGGTTGTAGCTGCCGCGAAGAAGCGCATGGATGGCAGTGGAGAAGGGTCTGATTCCATCCATATCATCGTTAACTCGTGGAAATTTCACCGTCAAGAATCAAAAGTTCGATGAAAGTGAGATGTCAAATGATCATTTTCCCAACAAAAAAAAGGAAGGGAGATGTCAAATCTCAAATAAACGGGCGTGGATCAGCTTAAGGCTGAACCCATTGGGCCACTGTCAGAAATGGGTTGGGCCACCTAGGCCCAAAATGTGAAAAATTCCAGTCCCTACCTTTTCACATAGGAACACCATCACCAACACCTACAAATATGCTTACTCAATCTTTGGGGGAAATATCATTTGACCCTTTTTTCTTGTTTAAGTATTAAATTTTATTAAAAACTAGTATTTTTATATTTAAATTTAATTTTGTAAATAAGAATCAATAATCTTTATTGTGTTATAGCATTAAAGAGGTTTGACCACTTTCACTGAATTAATTATTCTAGTCAAAATCAGTAACCAATCTGAATTGATTAACTTTAATTTCCCCTAATATGTTGACCATTTCAAATTATGAGATAATTGTCATTCAAATCATAACTTTTCGTTAACTTCTGATTAATTCCATAATTTTTGAAACTGGAACATAAAATCATAACTTTTGATATTTCTCAATTATCCCACAGATCAAAATTTCGGTGAAATTGGTGGTGACGTGTCGGCCAGAATTCAACGAAAAGTTATGATTTAAATGACAATTATCTCAACGACATCGTTTTGGAGAACAGATGTTTTGTCCACGTTGGAAATTCCGGCTGAACGTCACCATCAATTTCACTAGAATTTTGATATATGGGATAATTGAGAAAATATTAAAAGTTGTGATTTTATGTTCCAGTTTCAAAAGTTATGGGATTGAACAGAAGTCAACGAAAAGTTATGATTTAAATGGCAATTATTCCTAAAAAAAATAAGTTGAGTTGAGGAGCATATAATTAGTTGTTGGAGTTTATTTTTACAGCTTATAAGCTGTATAAGAATTTATTTTGCCAAATAATTTTCAAGAGTTTATAAACTTATAAACTGTTTTAAAGAGCTTATATTCGCCCAACACTCCCTAAAGGTAACACTAGCAAAAACGGCCGTAGATTGAGGCACATTTTCGGTGCATCTTGAATGTAAAATTACATCAGCTCTACCTAAAATTCAACTGTAATTAATTTTAATAATGAATTAGTAAACTCTATTTAGAAATTAATAATTTTTTTATTAAGGATTGATGAACCATAACTAGAATAGATGGCATTATGTATTTTGATGTACACAAATTTTGACCTGTAGCTTGGATAGTGAAGACATTCATTCGCATGGCACATATAGATATGACATTATTAGTATAATTAGCATCTCTTGATTAGGATAATTGACACTTTTTTAATATTAATCGACACTTTTAAACATCGAGCCGGTGCAGGTGTCCTCACACAAAGTTGTATGCCTTTTATAAGGCCAGTCGAGTGAAACGAGTAGCTGTTGAAACGGACATTCAATTATATCTGCGCAAAGCAAGCATAGGCTCGCATATATATTTTAAGCAATTGCATACCGAGTCAAAAGTCTAACCGGATCTTGAAATACAACGTGCAAACAATCAAGTTCACAACAAGTTGACATTTGATAATTCTCCTTTTGTCAGAAGAGTATAAAACCAACAGTGCAGATGAAGAATAAAGTAAGCAGCTTTACTCTGAAATTTTCCATGACGAAGAATATCTGTCGTCTCATCTTGTCTTATCCTCTAAACATTTAATTTAACCATGGCAAAAATAAACAAATAAACAAAAATAATCTAACATACTCAGAAGGGTAAACCCCCAAAATAAATCTATGCAAATGGACACGTCTGAAAGATCATGGAAACTGGAACGAACCTCCGATTCCAGTAGCGCCCTCAGGGGGAGATATGGCGACCCAGAGGAGGGAGATGGTGATGGCGATGAGGCCCGACCACACAAACACGATGGTGGGGGTCCGTCCTCGTCTCCCCATCAGTCCCTTGGCAAACGGATACAGATGAGCCAACACCCAGAAACTAAAGAATACGCCTCCGAGCAAACGGCTCCACTGCGGTATGTTGCTGTATATAGTCCGGCTCACACCAACAGCAATGGCTATCAAGTTGGTCATCATGATGGTGATAGGCGGGATCATCAACGAGCTCCATTTCAGGATGTAGAGATCCGCGAAATCATCATCATTGTCGTCGCCTCCAGATTTTGATGTCAGAGTAAACGAGATCTCGATCCCAGCAATCACCTTGAGTAGACCCTGGAGCACAGCTGCAAGATGAGCGCTCGTGCCTCCTATCAGCCAGAATTGCTCATTACGCCACCACTCCTCTAAGTTGATGCCCGACCATTTTATCTCAAGCACGGCCAATGCGCAAAGTGTCAAGGTGATGACGAGGAGGTACGTGAGGAAGGTCACGTCTAGACTCTGGACAATGAATTGACCCGAGAAGAGTGATAGTGCAGGAAGGAAGCAGTAAACGATCAAGAACACAGAGGTGAAGGGATAGATACCCACATTGAGGTAAGCAATTCTTTGTAGAATCTTCATTTTCGGACTAGCCAGTAAAGCGTTGTTACGCGAAAAGAAGATCTCGACTGACCCAGTGGCCCATCGGAGGACTTGATGAAGTCTGTCTGTTAGATTGATAGGAGCAGTGCCACGGAAAGCATCCCTCTTAGTGACGCAATATACAGATTTCCAGCCCCGATTGTGCATCCTATATCCTGTCACCACGTCTTCAGTCACTGACCCATAAATCCATCCGACCCGATTACCCCACTCAGTTTTGTCTTCATACCAACACGAGATCACACTAATGGCTTCAGCAACCGTTGATGCATCAAGGAGTTCCCTAGGAATGGTAAGAGCACCAGGTGGTCGTCCATTCTTCACAGCAGGATGATCGGCAAGTGGTCTCCCTTGGAATTCTGCCACTGGGATGGAATCAATCAGGAAGCTCGAGTTACCGAATCTTTTAGAGAAAAGAGAAGGATTCATTTCATCATCATCATCATCACCCATCCTAAGAGCTCTGTGTTCCTCTGGTGCAGTTTTGATAGTTGCAGTCTTCTTACGTTGAGGAAAACAACAGCTGCAACAACCAGAGTGTTCTTTTGATCGGGGAGGATCAAAGCCATAAAGTGCAGTTCTACGGAAGAGGCAACCAGTTCCAACATAAACTGGACCCTGCAGCCCATCTAGAGCACGCATGTTAACGTCAAAGAACACAGTATTATGATTTGCATAGCGATCAGATGGATCTATTCCCTCAAACCTTTGAGGAAATTGAACATAACAAATACGGTCTCCGCCACGATCCATCATGAAACACATGCCCTCTCTTATTGCCTGTGAGTTGTAGATGTAGTGATCGCAGTCAAGATTCAAAATGAATGGGCCATTAGACATGATGGCTGAAGCTCGAACCAGAGCATTCATGGCCCCTGCCTTCTTATTGTGATCATATCCTGGACGCTTTTCTCGAGAAACATAGACAAGCAGGGGTAGCCGAATGTCAACTTCTGTAAAATCAAGTGGGCTACTATCAACAGTTCCATTTAGAGGATCATCACTTGGGGGTTTCAACATGACCTGCAGTTTAAATAGTCACAAAAGTGTTAATGAGTCGACAATACAAAGAAGTTAATAGGGAGGAACTAAATACAGTTCCTCAGAGAAAAGCAAGTAACGATAGTTAAAGCCTTTAAAGAAAACTCCCAAAATAATCAATAAGTAGGAAAATAGTTGCTTGCCAAAGTGCAAAAAGATTGTTTTCACAGCTCCTCAAAATTGTTTGAGTATACCTACGTCAGTACCACAATTAAAGGTGATTCAACAAAAAAAGGAAGAAGCATTGTGTAGATGTAAAAGTGCAAGCAATGCACTTCAAGAGTCCGAAGTGACAATTAATTAAGTCAACTGGTTTAGATGAGAAAATCAAATTATCAAGTGGGAGGGAAAGTGCAGTTTGAATTTCTCAGAGGTTCAACTCAAAAGTAGGAAAAACATGTCATGCTGGAATGAAATGTGAACCAGGACTAATAAATCTATACAAAAATTATCCAAATCATTTGAGTAGGAGATTTATTAAATATAAATAGCATATACCTGTATTATTCCTGCATGGTCACCCCTAGAGTGTTCGGGAGCAGAAACCACCCAAGTTCCTGGCCAGTGAGTCCCATCTGCCATCCAAGTTGCTTTAGAGACCTTTAAAGGTTCTAATACTTCATCCGCAGCAGTCTGTCTCCGAAGCTTCATGGCCTTGATTTCTTCTCTAGCATTATATGCATCAGAGCGACGCCGAATTGAATCAGGAAGACCATTGATCCGAACCTTGAATTCATCATACTCACGCTTAACCCTTCTGCGATCCTTTACAAAATCAGCGCGCACTTTATTCTTAAATGGGTCTTTTTTCAGGCTGAAGTAAGAGTCTGGATTTCTTGGTTCAATGTCATGTTTTCGACAGAATGGGACCCACAAGTTAGCAAAACTTGCAGCTTCTGCCATGGCCTCAAATGTCAAGAGGGCACCTCCATCATCGGAAACATAACAGGAGAGCTTTTCGACTGGGTAATCAGCAGCAAGAATGGACAGAATAGTATTTGCCGTAACAAGTGGAGGTTCTTTTTCTGGATCAGCAGTAGAAACAAATATATCTATTCCCGGGAGATCTGATTTTCCAGTTGGATTGGTTGGGCTGGGTGTTTCAAACTTCTCTTTCAACACGTTAAGATCAGTAGCACGATTAACAGGGCAGAACTTCGGAAGTTGGTCGAGTAACCAAGAGAAGGCAAACCAAATCTCACAGATGATAGACATCAACCACAGCCACCTTGCATCCTCATTAGGATGGCTAATCCTCCATTCCAAAAATAGACCAAGAATAACCATTCGGATGAAAATTAATAGTCTGTAGGAAGTAGAAATGAAGAGAGATGCTTGTCAGCTTTTATAACATATCCATTCAAATTTAAACAGATGGGTTGTGCCAAATAAAAATAATAATAATGAGAAAGAATGAGAGAAGGCAAATAGAAATGTTCATCAATAATACTACTGAGAAAAAGGCACTTAAAGTCTGCATCAAGACATTACAGGAATATGTTAAAATCATATATCCCTGCTAGGGAATCTCTTGTAGAGGTTTCAAGGTAGTCTCATAACCACATTATAAATGCACAACCCCACAAAATCGGGGACCGATAGCCTAAAGGGACATCACAAACATGCTCTATTCCGTATTTAGATTTTTGGACATGCGTCTTGGCTTATGAACAATAACAAACATAAACTATTCAAGAAGTATGCTCAGGTAAGAAATATATGTCACTTGAATTTCTAGATTATCATCTAGTGTACCATAGGATTTCCTTAATTAAATTACCTGATCAATCATTTCAAGTTAGAAATAGTACAAAAATACACAATGAAAATGTGAAATTGCTCTCAAGCAAAATACAAAAACAAAATTAGCAACTTATTTACCGATATGGGCTGAGTACTGCAGCTGGTATCTTCAGTTTACGGGTTAGAGGTCTCCATGGCTTGTTGAGAAGTTCTGGAGGCTCGCCTGTTTCATCATTTTTATCTTCATTGAATCCTCCATCTTTTGGCCATATGGCATTACCATATCCATAGGTGCCCTTAGTCTCAAACAACCATCGATTATGATCAAAATCTACCCCTGTTTGGCTCCTCATCAAGTTAGACTGGCTCCGCACTATTGCTGACCTGTTGGCTGATTTCATCAACGACAACCTCCTTTCCATTTTTGACATTCCAGCATTAGATGGAAGAGGCAATGGCTGACCAGGCTCAGCTGAGCCATCGGGCAACTCTGTATTCTTATATGGCTCTTTACAACCGGGACAGATGCCTCCACCAGCCTTAACAGAATCAACGAAGCAATCCCTGCATATCTTGAAATCACATTCACATGGAAGAATATCTTCACCCCTCTCGTCACTCATAACTTTTCCATCGCAGCCCTGTATAGCACATGACGAACCTTTTGCCCCTGCCATCTGAGGATGGTTTGCTTCAGATTCAATCACCTTGTCCATCAAGTGGGCACGGGTAACGCTGTTGTATCCTCCAGTAAACATAGAGCTAGACACATATTGCTCCTCGACCCTCTGTGAAATCGGAGGATCCCCCCTAATGGCCAAAGAATCCATTGGTTGATTATCAGGTGTTGGTGGTATATGCACTGTGTACTCCGCAAACTCAACACCACTTATCTCACTATCAAGACTTTCCCTTGACAAGTTCACATATCTGCCCGACGATGTTCTTCTTGTAAAGGTTACACTGGGAGGAATCGGGCCCCTCCCTGGCTGCGAATCAGAGGGCCTGAAGGATCTTCCTGCCATTACCAATCTATGCAATAACAAAGTATCTACTCACCAGAACCTGAAACATATCAAAGAGCCGAACGTTAAAACATCAAATATGATAACTAAATATTGAAACACAAACATGATATATTTTGCAAAATGTGGGGGTTTCTCCTCTGCATAACTTAGTGATCCAGAAAACGGTCCGATTACTTTTCAGCATTTTTTAAATCAAACATTCTTTTTTCCGACCCGTCTTTTTTAAGTGAAACCCACCATCCCTAGACCTTTATCAGACCAAAACTGATACAGCTTAGAATAGATCAAAACACTTTCTCTTTCTATCGTTCATTTCTTTCTTCAGGGAAAGCAAAAGGCAGCTGCTTTTGGCCAAGTTCAAATCTTTGCCATTAAAAGAACGCCATAAAATAGTTGTGTAAAGTCTTGATAATCTCAACCACAAAAAATGTTACCTATTTTCTGTAAAGAATGGATGTCAGAGATGAAGAGTAAAGAGCATCACACACCATGTGCAACTAAAGATCTCAATCTTCAAAACACAAAACACCTCAACTCGAAAGAAGATGAGCAGATCAAGAAGAAAACGCAAACAGAGGTGTTGAAAACGTGAGTAGCCAGAAGATCGTGCATGTACAACAAGAAAATGGAAAGAAATATATCACATCATCTCTGCTACTAAGTCTACTGAATACTTAAAAGAAGCGGAGACAATTTTTGTATATAAAAACAATGAAACGGCCTCCCCCAAGACGTGTAAGAAACTTTCAAACGCTAATAATTTAATAATAGGATAATTTATACCTACGGCACATATACATCTATTTCCCACACACACACACGGTTTGCAAACAAATTTACAACTGTATCACACTGCTATATGTGACCCGGTCACTAGTTGGCCCTCTCTCTCTCTAAATTTTCAAACTAGTGTGTGGGCAAGTCTCGACAACCCACAAACCAAACCAAACCAAACCAAAGACTCGGTTTCATGAAAAACAAAGCAGTATAATAGAAACCTAACACATTTAACAGCCGGCTAAATCTCTCACTTCCGCGATGAAACCCAGATGTAAATTTGTATATTATTATACATTAATCCTACAGAATGACACTTCATTCTGGACAATGAACTAAAAAATAAGATAATAGCACGTTGCAAACAGACGAGATCTGAAAATCCAAGACAAAAACTGTATCTGAAAATCCAAGACAAAAACTGTACCTGTGAGAAATTTAAAACTTAAATGGAAATAATCAAGCTTATGTAGCTCATAGAGAAGAGTGGGTTTTGCGGCGCTCGCTTTTGGAGTCGATCCGAATAGAAACTTGAAGAAGCAAAGTAGGTTGTATTTTCAGTTCTTCGTTTGTGTTGTTGAATGTGAAACAATGGCAGAATATGCTGGTGGGCAAAGTGTTGAAGCGAAGAATTGAACTTTATCTTTTCCTTTGAGCCGTTTTTAGTGCTTGAGTTTTGAAATTGAAATGTGGAAGAAGAAGCTGTTGATAGAGATGGGACGGACAGTAAGGCGAAGATTGAGGGTAATACAAGGGCTCAATCCTCTGCTACTACCCTGTATCTCTTACTCTACACCTGCCTTTTCTTACCTTACACCTGTCATTCATCTACACGCATTCACTGTTTACGGTTAATAATAAAATTCGAAAAATTAGAGAAACTAGTATATTTTTTACGTATTGATTTTGTAAAAAAAATTATGTTAATCAAATGAGGCATTTCAGATGAAGCAGTTTCCGTCTGCAAATGTAAGAGATGTGTTAATAGAAAGAGGGAAAAAAATTATCCTCAAAGTTTAATTCTTATAATCATGTTTGGTGAATTTTTACTTAGGGATCCTTGAAAAATTCAAAATTTTGTCCGACCAAGTTAATTATTGATTCAATCAAAGTTGGCGAAATTAGATTAATTTAAATTTGCAAAAGAATATTCTACTGTACAAGTTGGAAGAATTATTTGAATATTTTGTTTCCATTGCCATAAGTTGGATAGAGAAAATGGAAATTTTCCTACAAGATCGAAGGAAGAAGATAGACTTTTTGTCTTTCAGTTACCGGACATTTCATGAATGCAACAATAAATGGAATATGTATAGTGTTGGCAAATCATGTGGGTAGTTATCGTGTCCATCTGTTAAGAACCCGATTTATTAAGCCCAAATATGAATTCAATTTTATAAAATTGACCTGAACAGGGATCCGACACGAACTGTCCAAAACCGAATATGACACTAACACAAACAATGAAACAGTAATAACACGACACCATTAAATTATGAACTTACACGCACAATAATTACTAGATAAACTCACATTCTTATATATACTATTCTTTTATTGATGACAATTAACCATATCCGCTTTTTTTCTATCATTCTCAAATTTCCATGTCTCACTAGAAATAAATTCTCTGTAACTATCCAATTTTCTGCAAATCAATACAGGTTAGCTAACGTTGTATGTTAGAATACACTGTGAATAAATTATATAAATCTTTGGCGTCCAGTATGATTAAGGGGATTTTTCAATCCTAAGATTCTCAATTACAATTTGTGGTTATATTAGGACAAGTATATATGGTAATTGAGTGAGTGGGGCAAATGAAGTGAACTTAAATAGTATATTGTAGGCGTAGATGATGGACATGGATAATCATATTTAAAATTAATGAATAAGGCGTTTATTCTAATGGATTTGAGATCTGATTCTCGCAACTGAACTGCTTTTCCAATGTCGACGATATTTGATTTCGTTTGTTATGTGATCTCTGTTGTTGTTGTGGATCCGACATAGAACGGCTAGGTTGGCGGTATTGTCTGTCTCTTTGGAAATTGTGTGTTAATTTACTATAATAATTAGATTTCTCTTTCGCGTCATACACAATAATAGCTATAGTTAAAATAGAAAATAAAGATATATATAATTAAATTCGAACATAAAAATATTAAATATCAGGAATAAAATATTATAAATTTCAAAATATCTAGTTTTTATACAACATTTACACAAAAAATATGGCAGTACATTTATAAAAAAAATAAAAACTTTATGAATAGATTCAATTTTATGTCCTTATAGATGAGATAAACACTATCCTAATTTAATCTATTATATAATAGGATAAGGGATTCCATTTTCTGTTTCTTAAGTGACGTATTTACGATCTCCCCATTCATTTTTCTTATATTTTCATCACAAGTCACATCCTTATTCCACATTGATTTTCGATCAAATTTTACCTCGAGTAAACTTATATAAATAGTCATCCTACATATATAATGTACCTCCAATTTAATTTGATCAATTAATTATTTAATTGAGCAAATAAATTTTTATGTTTTTTTATTGCAATTTGATTTAATTCAGCTAATAGAAATGAACATATTGATGGAATATTAATCAGATTAGATTGTTAATGCTAAAAATTATGATACTCTTTACTCTTTAAAGGCGGGATACCAAAATAATTATATCCTAATGGAAAATTAAAGTGTAATAATGTTTTTAGAATAGCAAAAGGAGACATCATCAATGGAATCCGGAAGAAAATGGATATTTAATTAATAGATCCTCTATGAATGTGAATTGTGGACCCAGAAATAGGGGTGATAATCGGTTTCCGGTAATCCGGGAAAACCGGTACCGAACCGGTACCGGACCGGGAACCGGTTTCCCG
>JAYDZE010159451.1:0-22140 GCA_034509125.1 Monilaria moniliformis | reverse complement strand
GATAGCAACTAAGCAAACAAGTAAGTAAATAAGCACAATTTATACAATTAGAGAGAAATTGATAATTTGTTATTGATGTGTGTATATAATAGTGTAATTCGTGTAAATGTGAGGTTATAAATGATAAGTAAATAAGTAATAGTTGTGAAAGTAAGCACAATTTGCACAAGTAGAGAGAATTAGAAGGTAGAGATGAGAGAAATTGGAAATAGAGAAAAGAGAATTCTTGTTAATACAAGAGGTGTAAGTTGAAATGAGGATGATAAGGGGGATATTTATAGATAAAAATGAGTGGAAAAATTTGAATTTGAATTAGAAATTAAAAAAAAATCGAAATACTGCCGGTTTTGCAGCAGAAACCGGCGGTTTCGGCCAGCTTTTTCAGCCCTACCCCCTGCCAACCTACCCCCTACCCTGCATCATCAAAAACCAACGGTTAACCGACGAAACCGGCGGTTCCGAACCGGCGGTTAACCGACGGTTCCGGTTTCAAAAAATTGAAACCGTAACCGAACCACCGAAACCGATTTTCCGATTTCGGTTTAACCGTTTATGGCGATTCCAGTTAAAACCGCCGTTTCGATTTTAACCGGGTATCCCTGGGCCACCCTCCAGCCAAATAACTTTTCCCAAAAAAAAGAGTTAACCTTTTGGTGTTGTGTATTCTCAAGAATTTCATGACCGAAATCGGCCAATCAAACCACCAACCACGTTCCTCCTCTCCCGGCCGTCGATCTCCTCACCATCCACGGCTCCCATCTCGGCACGTGCTACCTACTTATCTGGATACGAGCGGCCACAAATACCGCCACGTGTCGGTTCACTGAAAAATATCATACCCGTCTACTCTCGCCCCCCTCTCTGTCTCTCTCTCCTGCCCCCCTCTCTCTTTCTCTATACTCTTCCCGAGCTCCGCCAATCACCACTCCGCCGCCGCACGCACAGCCCCCCAAAAGCTATGATACGCCCAAAGATTAAAACAAAAATTCAAATCCACCCGTTTAGATAAATCTTTCCGCCAAAAACCATCACTTATTTCCCCCACATATAAAGAAATCATTCAATTTCAATTTCATTTTCCCCTAAACATCCGATCTTTACCACAAACCAAAGAAATAAAGTCCTACCATCTTCTCCCCCAAAATTCCACTTGCTTTTAACAAAAGATCAATTTTTGCTTCGAAAAACTGCTGTATATAGTCAATTCCCAACATATTCCACTTGAAAAAGGAAAAAAGAAAAAAAAAAAAACATAAATTTCTTAATTGCTCGGAAAAAATGGCGGATTCCGACAACGATTCCGGCGGGCACAGCAACAGCAACGCGAGCAGCCGGGAGCAGGACCGCTTCCTGCCGATCGCGAACGTAAGCAGGATCATGAAGAAGGCGCTGCCGGCGAACGCCAAGATATCGAAAGACGCGAAGGAAACGGTGCAGGAGTGTGTGTCGGAGTTCATCAGCTTCGTCACAGGAGAGGCCTCCGACAAGTGCCAGAGGGAGAAGCGGAAGACGATCAACGGCGACGACCTTTTGTGGGCCATGACAACTCTCGGCTTCGAGGAATACGTGGAGCCCTTGAAGGTCTACTTGGCCAAGTATAGGGAGATGGAAGGGGAGAAGAGCTCCATAGCCGGAGTTAAGGAGGGCGGCGGCGGCGGTGGAGGAGGAGGGGCGGTGAACTCCGGCGGGGGGTTTAATGGTGGGGGGATTTATGGTGGTAATGTGATGGGGTATCATCCCGGAGGGCAGATGTACGGCAGCGGGGATGGCGGTGGTGGTGGAGGGTTTCAGCATATGGGGAAAGGGGGCTTGGGGAATATGGGGGGATATGGCGGCGGTGGCGGCGCCGGGAGGCCGAGGTGATGATCAAGAACGAACTGGTAACTGTTTTTAACCTTTTTAAAATCTATGTTTTTTGTGTTTTTGTTGTTTGGGGTTAGCATAACTGTTTAGTATAATTTGGTTTGTTAGGATGGTGGGATTTTGATTTTGATGATGATGATGCATAGAGTGATAGATAAATGATGTAAACTTGAAACGATTAATGTGACTTGTATTTTGTAAAATTTATAAAGCGGATTCATCTTTTGGAGCAACCTATTTTACTTTGTCAAGATTGTGCTTTTGTTGTTGTTGTTGTGTAATAGATTGCTTCGTTTTATGATGGGGTTTCTTGAAATTGCTGAAATGCTTTGTTTGTTTTTGGGTATTATGTAAATTTGAGTATTTTGTTTACTTATTGATGATTTGAGTGGTTTTCTTATACATAGAAAACAAACTAACGTTAGATATATAGATTGTTGTCTGAAATCATGTATTCTTTAAACTGTTGCATTGGAAATTGATCTTGTGGTTCCATTGTTCTCTATGCTCTTTTAACCCTTACTCTTTTCGCACTATTTAATCGCTATTTTCAATGTAAATTCTTTAGTTGTTTGGTTTTCAAACAATCTTTAAGCAAAGAAGAAAAATATCCATTTTCGTAATATATGATTCTTTATGACGAGATATACTTATTCATCAACGAAGAGAGTAATTGACTGGGCCTTGTTTGCTATGTTGTGGAAAGAAAGTGGTTACTTTTTATTATCAGTTGCATCAACTTTGTGGTAGAATATGTACGTTCTTGATGAATTCATTAGTGAAATCCCATTTGACATATGGGATCACAAAGCTGCTATTTGGGTATGTCTGCAGAATTCCTTTGGCATGTGTCTTGGATTTCTTGTGAAAAACATGATGCTGCCAGCAACCTAATATTGGTAGTTAGGTATGTTTGTCATTTTTGAGGTGCCGTTTTTTAGAGCAATTTGAACTTAGAGCAACTCGCCTTCTGTTCCGGCAGCTGGGGCTTACTGTGAGGGCGGCAGCTCCTATAAATGTGGCGGTGACAACGCTGCAACTTGTTTCTTGGTGTCGGTTAGAAATTGAAATAGTGCAAGGACGAGGAATGAATGTGAACGAGTTGAGTATCCAGAAATTCAAGAGTGACACGTTTGGAAATTGAAAATTGAAATGGTGCAAGAACGAGGACATGAGTGTGAACGACTTGAGTATCGACAAACTCAAGACCGAAGCATTTATAATTAGTAAAAGTTACTTCCTTCATTTACAATAAAATGCTTCATTTTACAAAAATAGAATGTCCACCATTAAATATTATATTTTATTTTTATTATTTTTCATATTCCACTAACTTATTTCATTTTAAAACTAATATATAAAAGTGGAACTCTACTAATTTTTTATACCCACAATCCTTCAATTTCTAAAAATTCTTACTGAAATCAAATGATTTTTTTTTATTGTAGATAGAGGAAGTATCTAAAATAAGTAAATGCAAAGTTTTAGAATCAAAAGAAAAAAAGAAATCAAATCACACGTTTCAGAAAATGAATTTCTGTACTTATAAATAACTGTATGGGCTTTAGCCCATTGGGCTGGATTTTGAATATTATGACTATTAATATCCAAAAATGAACAGAAAAATAAATAAGAAGAATCACTAACCTCACCTTTATATGCTACAAATAATCCTGTCCAAGTCAATCGAATCAAATAACATAAACTAAATTTGTTTACCTGCCCACTATAAAAATCCCTGACGTTATTTTCCATACCTTAAATTTTAAGAAATGCTGAAAGTTTCTGATTGGGTCCCACCTTGTCTTCTTAATTTCCACCTTCAGAAAACTACACCAGTGGCAGCATTTCATTTTCTTTCAGATTATCCTCTTCTTAAATCCACAACACACTCATCTCATGCACTAATCTCAACATTTACCACCCACCTCATGATTCTCCGTTTCACTACTGTAATACATGTACAATCCCATCATAATACCAGTAATATCTTGTAGTATTTTGAAAAAAAAAAACAAAAATTATTATAGTCTCGAGGATTATCTCGGTCATTTTTGTGATGGACGTAGAATTTCTAGTATACTTAGATTTTTTTTTCGTGGGAACTATATTTTCTAAATTTTGAATTTGAAATGTTGATAAAAGAATTTTTCTATAATTTGTTATGATTATAGAAGCTTTGTACAATGATTTACACAAATATTGAACGTTGAATGCTATTATAAGAACAATTTTTTTTTAAAAAAACTTGGTAGGAACTTGAGTCTCTTGTAGCTTCCACTGTCTGTCAATGCATGCGCCAATGTTACCACCCGCCCAAATACTTAGTCCTATTTACATGAAAATAATACAATCATAATATTAGTAATATTTCTTAGCATTCTAGAATAAAAGACATAAATATTATTTGCAAAACAAAGATCTAAGCACACTTATCAAGACTTTCCAACATAAGACATGAAAATGGTAAAAACACAATCATGTTGGCTGCCATTTAGTGATGGTAAAAGGTCGCTGTAATTGGTAGTTGTAACAAAGAATATTGAGAGATCATATCCACCTGAAATGTGCATATATATCCTTATATTCTAAAACACCGAAAACAACAAACCTAAGACAACTCCAATAAAGAGTTAACTTTCATGATCAAATTACCCTAACTAATCAAAATGGCCTCAAATTCTCTCCCACTTCTATCTCATGCCACACTCCTCCTCCTCCTCTCCACCACCCACCTCAACCCTACATTCGCCAAGAACCGCCACGCATCCCCGGCGGCCCCCGGCCACCACCACCACCGCCCCCCAAAAAACGCGACGGCCATCAAGCTCCGCCAAGCCTACGACGCGCTCCAGTCTTGGAAGCGCGTCATCTACTCGGACCCGCGCCAGCTTACCTCCAATTGGCGCGGGCCTGATGTGTGCGCCTACAACGGCGTATATTGCGCTCCCCACCCGAACGACACCTCCATCACCGCCACCGTCGCCGGCATTGACCTCAATCACGGTGACATCGCGGGATTCCTACCGGAGTCGCTCGGCCTCCTCTCCGACCTCGCCCTCCTCCACCTCAACAGCAACCGCTTCTGTGGCATCCTCCCCAGTTCCCTCGCCAACCTCTCCCTACTCTTCGAGCTCGACTTGAGCAACAACCGCTTCGTCGGCCCCTTCCCGGCCGTCGTCCTCAGCCTCCCTGCCCTCCGGTTCCTCGACCTCAGGTACAACGAGTTCGAGGGGCCGCTGCCCCCCCAACTCTTCAACAACAACAACCTCGACGCCATCTTCGTCAACAACAACCGCCTTACCTCCGTCATACCCCCCTCCCTCGGCTCCACCTCCGCGTCCGTCGTGGTCTTCGCCAACAACCGCCTCTCCGGCTGCCTCCCGCCAACCATCGCCAAATTCGCCGACACTCTCGAAGAGCTTCTTCTGATCAACACCAGCATCTCCGGCTGCCTCCCGATTGAATTAGGGTTTCTATACAAACTCCGAGTGCTCGACGTCAGCAACAACGACGTCGTCGGCCCTATTCCGTACAGCCTCGCCGGATTATCTCATCTCGAGCAGCTCAACCTCGGCCACAACAGGCTGAGCGGGGTGGTGCCGGAGGGGATATGCGTGCTGCCGAATTTGGCGAATTTTACGTTCTCTTACAACTTCTTGTGTGAAGAAGAGGGCATTTGTGGGAATTTGACGTCGAGAGGTGTTACTTATGATGATCGGAGGAATTGTTTGCCGGAGAAGCCGCGGCAGAGGAGCAAGAAGGAGTGTGAGGCGGAGGCACCGGTGGATTGCTTCGAGCTTGAATGTGGGAGGAGGGAATATGACCATGTTGGTTTTTCTGCAACTCCGCCGCCGCGTTAAATTTGCGGCTGTGTTGTAATAATGGGGTTGCTGCGAACCATCTGGAAACTTCCTCTAGCGCAGATGGAGTATATATAGTAAAGTGTAGCTAGTATGACTTAACTTGTGTGAAACTGAAAGTAGTTCTTTTTTTTTTGGTAATGTTGTGTGAGTAAATGTGGATCTTGTGTTTGATATACCATGTGAAGATAAATGAATAAAATTATTGATTGTATGAGTAGTGTGAGTGATGGTGGCCGGTTTTCCGTTTCATTCAATAATAAAATTTTAAAAATATACCCTAACTAAAAATACTTGATTCTCCAAGTTAATAATAAATATAAATTATATCTCTAAATGCGTAAAATCAATCGTTATAAATAATTATAAAATAAAACTAAAACATAGGAAAATGAATTGATAAAAAATATAGAAAAACTGAAAGTGGTAAATCAATGAGACATAAAAAGATGGAATAGAGATATCAAGTGGGTAGTTGTTGGTTTGGCATTTGGATCCTCTATCTCAACTTTGGTGTTTCCCTTCGAATATCACTATCATTTTTTTCGTCATTTATTTTAATTTATAATTATTGCGTTAACCCAATTAGAGTTTATAACTATTTTTATTTTTATTTTACTCGAACTTTGTAATAAAAATGATTAGTTGGATTGGTTATTTAAAATTAATATATTAAAACAATTTTTATTATGGTGTCATAATTAAATAATATTTCCAAATTGGGTATGATGAAATACAATAAACGCAATTAAGGAAACAAATTGCACATTGAGAGCTCAAATGAATTTACAAATTTGAACGCGAAATATATAAGGAATCAAAAAATGGGAAAAAGGAGAAAAGTGTTTGTAGTCATGTGGGAAAAGCAGGAGTTAGAGAATAAAGGCATGAGATAAACCAAATTAACTATAATTTTTAAATTTCATAGTATTAAATAACAATTATACCTTCTATTTCCTTTCCCATAACCTATCCAAATAGAAATTAGTGCACACAGAACTAAAGCAAGGAACATTTGTTTGGCATGATGATTTCACTCTTCTTTAACCACGCAATCTCTTCAATTACATCAACAAATGCTAGGATACATATAATATATTCAAGCATGAATTGCCCGAAAATTTTGAATTATATTTAATATATTTATAATTTTATTTATATATTATATTTGAATAAAATTTTATTTATACATTTCTATCCTAATATATAAATATATAAAATAATTAATTTTTTTAATCTTTTTGAAATTTTCAGACATTTCAATTCGATTTGAATTTAGTTATGAAAATTTTGGATATTTTGATCGCTTTGGATCAGGCCAAAATGGATCCAAAATCCCTAAGTGAAACTCTGTTCACAGCGTGACATATTTCATTATCCATCTACTAAAATTACTAGCTTTTATGTTGCTAAGAAATGTACGATGACATAAAGTGTAGTTTGTTAAATAAAATTAAAGGATTGTTGTATGATACTTTGTTAATTACGACTTCTACAAATGTAGGTGCTTTTTCAAGTGATTTTCGAAAATAGAGAGGCGCTTGAGAAAAGATTAGTATGAAGAAATTAGGTAAGAAAAGAAATGATAATGGAAAATGAATAAAATATAGGGAACAAATAAGTAATTTGTTTTGTATGACTGAATATCCCTTATATTCTAATAGAAAGAAATTGTGGTCTAACATTTATATATTAAAACAAAGAATATGGATTTAATACATTTTTTCACAAAATATGAAGTAATACATGATTAATTGCCCATGATAATAAAAATAATAAATTATTTAAGCTATATATTATAATTAATATATAAACAACAACTTTCATAGTATATATTTAAAATTAAAGGCTGGTACAAGTAGCTTTCACAATCAATACTATTACTCTGAGACAACAAATTTATTATTAGTAAAATAAAGTCGATCTCATTTCTCATCCACTCGAATTATACATAATGTCACGAACCAACCTACCCAAAAACTTCCTTGAAGAACCACCATCCACGACGGCCCCGGAGCTCTTCTCTCTCATCTCCTCCGCCCTCCCCCTCACTCCCCTCTCCCTCTCCATCAGCCGCTCTATCGCCGCCGCTATCTCCTCCGCGCTCACCACGACCCCGCAGTCCTCCCTATAATCCACCCTCACCTCCACCGCCACTCCCAGCTCCGCGACCACCTGAAACGCGTTCACTTGCTGCTCCGCGTAGAGCGGCCACGCCGCCATCGGAACTCCGAACCACATGCTCTCCAGCACCGAGTTCCATCCGCAGTGCGAGACGAATCCCCCCACGGCGGCGTGCGCCAGCACCGCCGCCTGTGGGGCCCACCCGATCACTCTACCGACCCCTTTAGTCCTCTCCAAGAATCCCTCCGGAAGAATTGATTCCGCTGGAATCGAGGAATTTTTGTGATTCCGGCTCCGGAGAGACCACAGGAATCTCCGGCCGGTCGACTCCAGCGCCGCGGCAATGTGTTTGATCTGTGCCTCGGAGAAACTCCCCTCGCTGCCGAAGCAGAGGAATACTACGGATTTTGGGGGTTGTTGATCAAGAAATTGAATTACGTCCGAATATTTGGATTCCGGCGGGGTTTCGAGGTTGAGGAGAGGTCCTACAGCGTAGATCGGCGGCAATTGATCGTCATTTGAGGTGGACAGAGATTGGATTATGTTAGGCTCGAGTTCTTGAAAAGTGTTGATGAAGATCCCTTTGGTTTTCGGAATCCGTCGGACCGACGACATGACAGCGACGGAGCCGCCGTCTTTGTCAAGCATCACCGATGGCAAAACCGTTGCCGGGACGGGGTTGAGGAATCCGGTGACGGGGAACTTTTCGTCGGAATCTTTGAACTCTGTTATGTCGGCGCCGTGTTCATCGGTCAACCGTTGCATGAACATTATGAGGGAGAGGAAGCCGGCCCCAGATGTGAAGAATACGTAGGTAGGGATCAAGAATTCATCGGCTATGTCGGTCATGACCAGGCAAAACATGTCAACAACGAAACCGACAATTTTGGTTTTCGTTGCCATGATGCCGCGAACAGCTTCTCTGACGAGTGGCTTGTGTCGGTCAATGTGCCCGACGGCCTTAATTGGAGGTAGCTCCGATTTTGTTTTGAAGTCGGAGCTGGAGTTCCTCCCCTCCTCGAGTTCAGGGAGGTTGAGGAGCCGCATGCGGGGGTTGGAGTGGAATCGGCTCGAGTTCGTGTAATCACGGACTACGGGGTCGTCGATGAGGAGGTACGTGATGGAAAGTCGCGTATCCTCATTGAGTATGAGTTCTCCGACCTCCATTGCGGAGACGATGTGGCCGATCCCCGGGCCAGGGACGAAGATTAGCTGAAGTTCTTCCATTGACATCGTAAAATTTGAAGTTTAGCTCGACTCAAATTATCTTAATTTTTTGTGTTTAGGGAATTTTGAGAGATTGTGGTTGGTGATTTGCCAAGCCACTAAATAGTATGGTGACAATGGAAGTATTAGGACAATGACATTAGAGAATAAGGTAAAAGAAAGATAGAGAGATCATGACCAAGAGAAAAAGAATGTAAAAGAGAGATAACAAGATCATGATGGCAAAAAAAGACAATTAAAAGATCATGATGAAAAGAGTAAAAAATGTTAAAGAAAGATGAAAATATTAAAATAAAGTAAAAGAAGGATACTGAGAAGATGACTAGAAATGTAAAAGAAAGATAATGAGATCATGACGCAATCAGTAAAAACAGCTAAAAGAGGATGGTAAGATCATGATAAAAAAGTAAAAGAAATTATTAATAATTAGAAAATAAGGTATATTGTAATTAAAAAGAAGGAATTATTTTGAAATTTGATGAATGGAACCTGTGTGTACACAAGGTTGCTGAAAGTACTTTTATAGAATTTGGTTATTTTTAAAAGAAAAAAATCCTGAAAAAGTAAATTTCATTAGAATTGTACTTTTCTTAAAGTTCTGTGTGAAAGGGCATGATTTATTGATGTGCTTGTGTAAAACAATTCCACATTTAGAATTAGAATTTTAAGTAGGAGACAGCAACTGAAGAAACTCTACATTACCTCAATCACTAAAAATCGAGATCTTTTTAAACAAAAGATAAAGACAGACTGCTTTAAGCATTAATAGAAAATATGTCTTAATTAAAATTTAGAGAAAATATATAAATCTTTTTTATTAATTTTTAAAATCGTGAAAAAATTGGAAATTTAAGATCGCGTCATGTAGGGAATAACATGCATGCCATCAAGAAAAAAATATAAAAACACGAGTTTTAATGTAAAATTGGTAAAGTGGGAGAAAGAAAAAAAATAGTTGGTTTATAGTTAGTTGAAAAAGTGGCAAAGTAAGAGAGAGAAAAAGTTGTAAAAAAGTGGTAAAAATAAAATTACTGTGGAAAACTTATAAAAAATGACTGGATATTAATTTTTGTGGAAATCTAGCTATAATCTTAAGTCCATTGGATTTCGCTTGGACTAGATACGTGAGCCCGAAAAATTCTAATGTTGTACATTCGATCTTGATGCTTTTGATGTGATAATGTATTAATAAAATTCGACAAGCAACAAAAATAGAGTCGTCAGAAATGACGAAAGTCGAACTTGTATTCATCCTATCTCCGGTGCTGAGCCACCTCGTCTCCACCGTGGAGCCGGCCAAGCTCTTCCTCGACTGCGACGGCTGGCTCTCAGCCACCGTGCTCATCGCTAAGCTCACCTACGCCGCCGCTGCCTCCTTCGCTCGTTACACTCAACAAATCACCACCTCCTACCTCACCAAGTAGCCGCGCCTCGCCTTCTCGACCTTCCCGGCCTAGACGACGATCAAGCGGCGCCTCCTCCCCACACCGGTGCTCTCGACTTCAACGACAAAGAAGCAGCTCGTGTTAGAGAAACAATTTCCAATCTAATCAAGAATTCCTCCTCCCGTCGCCTCGCCGGTCTCGTGCTCGACATGTTCTGCATCAAATTAACAGCCGTCGCTCGAGAACTCGGCTTACCGGCGTACGTTTTTTTCACGTTCGGCGCGTGTGCCCTCGGATTGTCTCAGCATTTGGTAGAGTTGAGATTCGGACTGGATCAAGATTTAACACAGTATAAAAACTCTGATTCTGAGCTGTCTATGCCGTATTTTAAGGCACCGGTTCCGGCAGGAGTTTTGCCGGCGGCGGCGATTGAAGGCGGCGCGTTTGATTTATTGAATTATTTCAAATCCAAATGAGTGCATTTGGAAATAAGATCCGTTCGATGAAATGCGTCAATGAAAATGGGTGTTTGAGTTCGTCTCGGCCAACACTGAGGCGCTCCACCCATTCGATGAAATGTTTGTTAGAATATTGTATTCTGGGAATGCTCCAACTGTTCGACGAAACGCCACATAAGATCCTAATCGGAAACTTGCCATTAAAAAATATCCTGTTAAACAAAAGAATACTAACTCTAATTTCTACAACAAGTGAAGAAACTTTTCTTCTCTTACTATGATTCATTAAATTCGCATTTATAGTCTCTATCCTTTTGTCAATAATGAACTTCTTATGATGAACGATTAGAATTATTATTAAGGCTAATCTATCTTATCCATACCTATCACGCTTCTTTCTATAATTGTCAAGCAATTTTTGTTCATCACAGTCCCAACAACCAAAAGCTCAAGATCAATTCAAATTTCTTGTGTTGATGCTCCTTTTCTAAACTATAATTCTATCGAGCATTTCTTCGATTTGGCTGAGATGAGCTAGACTCTCACGTCTATTCAACTATTTCTTGTGATGAGATGTAGAACATGATAAGATAATAAAAAATGACAGGTATAAGGTTCTGTTGAAGCTAATTCCACATATTTTTCCCTTGTTCTTGTGCTTTAATGCAAATTTCTGGATTCATGTTGAGAACCTTGTAGCATTTTTTTGTAATAAGCAAGAAGAAAGTCAAGAAAAGTTGTTTTAGTTGCTACAGAGATTAGAAAGTAGTCTTGTGTAATATTATGGCTTTTAAATGGAGCACCCCTCAGTGTTGGCCGAGATGCACTAGATAGATATCTCAATGGGAACCTAAATCTTAACATCTTAATTTTAATTAAGTTTTGTAAATCAATCAACCTCATTGTCAGGTCGACCCAACAGAAACTATATTCAAATGCACGCTTTTGGGTTTACAATTTGAAACAAGTTAATGTCTGATTTCAGCATCACCAACCACATCTCTGTCAATAAGTACAGATAGTTTGTTTGTGAAAACTATAAATGAAATTTGCAAACACAAAATAAAAAAGGAAAGAAGAAAAAGTACACGCCATCCAAATGCCAACAAGCAAATTATATCAACTTGGGCTGATATTCACTACCACTATTTTGGAGATTAAGCCTGAATTTCTGATCTTTGTTGCAATGTGTTGGGTTGTTTCGATCTTTAACTTCCTCAGACGCTTCATCGACTCAATCTCTTCTGGGAGGGTCTCCAAACGTGGACAATTCTTGATTTCTAGTTGCCTGAGCTGACACATTGAACCTTCTTGTACGTTTCTCAGATTCCACAGCTCATTGATG
Organism: Monilaria moniliformis; assembly: GCA_034509125.1. NCBI lineage: Eukaryota > Viridiplantae > Streptophyta > Magnoliopsida > Caryophyllales > Aizoaceae > Monilaria > Monilaria moniliformis. Next base: position 9,875 of record JAYDZE010159451.1, on the reverse strand, counting down.
CGCAAGATTTTGAGCCTGAGCCGGTGAAACCCGAGTCTTTGGATCTCCATTTGTCGACCAGTGTATGCATTCCGCAGTTTGAGGACTTTGAGTGAGGCCAGATGCCGTAATACTAGGATGGGGTCTTCGTCAAGGCAAGTATTTACCAAAACCAAGTACATAATATTTGGAGGGAAAATAATTGGTAGCCTAGATAGGAGTCCCTGCAGTTTGAGTTCTAGGAGTCCACCTAGAATACCAAGCTCATCCAAACATTGCATGGTTTTGAAGCGAAACCCTCTAAAGTTAAGGCGATGAAGAATCTCTAACTTAGCCGGTGATGCAACGAGCTTGCTTACATCCTAGTTTTCATCAACTTCTTCAGTGCCCAATATTTGGAGACGAGTCATCATCTCCAAGCTCGAGACCTCATATGTCCAATCATAAATCGAGTTCTCCTGTGCTTTTTTGATGGATAGCATGTGCAGTAGAGGATTGATACGACACCTTTTTACTTCATAATTCCTTCGGAACTCGGGCACGACTTCAATAATGGATTCACTAACTAAATCGTATGCAATTGATAAAGATCTTCCTGTCATTATTCCTCTTAAACCGTAGTCAGATTTTTATGGGGGTGAGGTACAATCCCATTCATTGGACAACTCACATGTGTATATTCAACACGCCCCCTCACATGTGAGTCCTTCGTTTTTTTTTTTTCATTCTTTTTTTGTTAATATTGTTAACAGGATCACTCCTGCTCCGTCACCTCCGACGGCACATTTGGCTCGAGCATGAGGCCTGCTCTGATACCAAGTCAGATTTTTATGGGCACATTTGGCTCGAGCATGAGGCCTGCTCTGATACCAAGTCAGATTTTTATGATGGCGATGTACAGTCTCATTCATTGAACTGTACCTAATTTATGAAGGAAAGACCAATCAAACCCTAGTGAGGTTCAATCCTAAAACCAATTGGTGATAGGAAGAGTGGTTCACTAGGTATTTATGTTGATATTTCTTACTTCATAATTTCAATATGGGACAACTCACATGTGTATATTCAACAACATAGATAACATAGATCTTCTTAGAATCTTTAATCCTCTTACAGCCCAAATTTATTCCAACTTTTCTTCCCTCATTGTTGCATTTTCCTTAAAAAATGACATATGCAAGAAACATGCCTTGAGTTGTTCATCCAATCTATGATACATGGATTCCAATAACTTCAGCGATTCACCCAAATCAATTGAATCAGAAAGTTCTTCCCATTCAATCCCTGAAAGTCTTTGTTTTGCTCTCTGCCTTCCAAAATCTATTATAGCTAATGGCAAACCCCTACATTTTTTCAACATCTCTCTCCCCTTCCTCTCCACGTCCTTGGAGAATTTGTTCTCATCACTTGTAAATTTATCGCCACAGAATATTGTATTCAAAAACAATTCCCAGCTCTTATCAGAATCCAAAGGTTTCATCTCATAATAGACGTCTGGTATCGTTGCGATTGGTGAACAACAACCTACTTCCATGGTCTGATTCTATACCATGAACAATTAATGCAAAAATTGGAGACTCATATGGCAATTGAGCTGTGAAATTTGGATTATTACACTATGTGATGTAGTTAGTTGATTTTTCGGCCTTCAAAGATTCTTAAGTTTTAGTTTTCTAATTATGAACATCTTTTGACAATATTATAAGTCCTGTGTAATGTATTTTGACCTCGTCCTAAAAAAGTGCTGTTGATCACACATTTTATCTAAACTAGATATCTTGCACTATACGGTCTATATTTCTACAAGTTTTGATATACACAACTAAGAATAGGTTTACTTGTGAATTAGGCTATTTAAAGGACAATTCGCGACCAAACCTATTAATGATCATGAATCGCCTTTTAATAGGACAATTCACAATCGAGAATGGGTATGATCGTGAATTGTTTCATTAAAAGGGAAATTCACATCGACCAAGAATAGCTCTGTCGTGAACTTAGTCTTAAATTCGCCAATTAAGAGCAAAACATTACTGTAAGCCAAAAAATGGCATTTTGTTTTATTTTCTTTATCTTTATAATACGAAGATAACTATTTTGATATATTAACATATTGAGTAGCAGCAAATTGATGCAATTATTAAAATAAATCAAAGTATTATAATCTAGTTTGAAAGATTTCCATGCTGTTGGGCTTAATTTTATAGTTTATAAAGTTTTATGAGCTTATTTACTCAAACACTAGCTTTTAAATAGTTTATAAGCTTCTAAACAGTTTATAAACTGTATTAAGAAGCTCATAGACTCAGCCAAATATCCTCTAAGTTTAACCAATAAAGACAAACATACCTTCGTTTGGAAGACCTCTCAAAATGGATTCCAAGCGCATTCTTTCGGCAGGTTGTCGACAACTATGAAATATGGCATTCCTTGCAGGTGTTGGCAGAGCATTTGCTGGAGACTCATGTTGTCCATTTCCCCAAGAATCAACGGATATCCTTCAAGTTCCTCCCCACTGCCCACCAGCAACTGCAGTATCAGTTCGAGAAGCACCTCCTTTATACTTGTGAGACTAGAAAGTGTTAGCTTGTGTATGCTAAACAGTGGATGTGCCAACCTTGGCAAGAAAGTGAATGGCTATGAGAGTGATGAATGTGATGTAAAGGAAGCCAAGCGAGATATCCAGCTGGAAGTCAAAGCACATGTGGATCGGACAAGTCATGATTCAAGTCCCAGTTGGAAAGAAATATTGACCAAGAAGAATAAGGACCTTGGCCTAGAAGATAAGGCACATCACGTGGTCAAAGTTGCATAAAGGATAAAACATTTGTTTTCAGTTTGTATATTTTGTTATGTAGCAGAGTTTGTTGTATAGCTAGTATTAGGGTTAGCTCGTGGTTCTAGGGCATTCTACCCACTGCTATATATAGCTTGAGGTTGTAAGAAAGTAGCTGCGCCATCCATCATATGTTTCATGAGTTAAATGGAGATATGTTCAGTGCATTGTCCACCTCAACCATGTCTTTTTCCCTCACTTTGTTTCATGGTATCAGAGCTTAGGTTCTAACCTAGGCATGTGCTTTCTACCTTTCTATCTTTTGCTTCTCTTTTATTGTTATGGCTGAGAGTGAAGACTCAATCTCCACTCATCTTACACCCACGCAACATAGTTCTGTCATTCCTATCTTGCCCCAAAACAATCCCAAAACTGTCTGAAGGAAACTATCTTGTGTGGAAGCAACAAATCATGGCCACAATTAGAGGCTATAGTCTTGAACCTTATCTCACCGGTAAGCAAGCTATTCCTCCACAGATGGTGACTGCAGAAGGAGGCACACTAATGAAACTTAACCCTGATTTCTTAGCCTGGCACCACCAAGATCAGCTCTTGGCCACTTGGATCCAATCCTCTCTTTTAGAAAGTACAATGGTTCTGGTGGTAGGGCTTAGCACTAGCCAAGAAATTTGGTTAGCCTTGGAGACTAACTTCGCCAGCCAATCCAGAGCCAAAATAATGCATTACAAGCTTCAAATTCCAACTATAAAGAAGGATACACTAACAATGCGAGAATACCTGAGCAAAGTCAAGACTTGCTGTGACTTGTTAGGAGCCACCGGTTGTAGGGTTATGGAAGATGACCAAATCCTGCATATTCTGGGAGGACTAGGGGGAGAATATGATCCGGTAATGGTGGCCATTACCTCCAAAGGCGACGTCTGGACTGTGCAGGATGTTACGGTTCTTTTGCTTAGCTTTGAGTCGAGACTTGAAGCTTCAAAAACCTCAAGTGTAGATGTCGATGGCTCTCAACCGTCAGCTCACCTAGCACAAGCTACTGGCCAAAGAAAGACGGTGGTTATTCAAGTAACAAGGCAGGAAACATAATGTTGAAAATTGGTCCTAATTCTAGAAATAATCTAGAATTGAAAAGAGAAGAAGAGAAATCTAGACTAAAAAAGAAAACACTAGCAACAAGAAAATATAGAATAATCTGGAAAGGAAAAGAAAAGGCATGTGTAATAAGAATTATCTAGAATTAGCTTAAGTCAGTTGATTACTGACAACAACAACTATATATATGTATTCAATCTGTAGTTGTAAGATGTAGAGTAATAAAATCAATTACAGCCAACAAGCAACTCCTCCTTCAACCACTCTCATATACATACACGTACACACATTACACTAATACTCCTAAGCCTCTCACCACAATACTCCTAAGCCTCTCACCATTTTATTTCATAAATTACCCACACATAAGTTATGGTTGAGGAGAAGAAGGACGAGGCTCATCTTTCAAAGGAGGAAAATGAGGCTCCGGAAACAGACCCACCTGCCAGCTTTGCCAAAAGCCCAGCCATACAGCCGACCGTTGTTTGTATCGTTTCGAACAAAGCTTCATGCCGCAGCCTCCACACTCAAAACCTCCAAACGCCAAACACTAACATCATACTTAGTTTCATCCTTCAGCTCATGTTGCTCAAATTCGAGCCCATCAAAGTTTCTATGTTCGGAATACACTATGGACAACTCTTCATCTTCTCCTTGGTATCCGGATTCGGGGGCGACAAACCATGTCTTACATGACTTCAACAATCTTAATACAGCCTCAGAGTATCATGGAGGTAACAATCTTCAACTCGGGGATGGTTTTGGTGTCAATATAGCTCACGTAGGACAATTCTTTCTCAAGTCATCTCCCTCTTCTCATTCTAGACACTAAATAATCTCTTAAATGTTCCCAAAGTTACTAAAAATCTTCCAAGTGTTTCTCACTTCGCTATAGACAATAATGTATTTTTTGAGTTTCATCCTACTGTCTGTTTTATGAAGGACCAGGTCACTCAAGCCACACTCCTCAGAGGCACACTTGAAAATGGTCTCTATAAGTTTGTTCTTCACAAGTCCATTCTTGCTTCTTCAATTCATTCCTCTTCAATCAAGAGCACACAATTTCCTCGAACCATTTGCTCAGCCGTTTTAAATTCTCATGCTTCTTCGAATGTTGCTTCTTGTATAGATCTTTGGCACAAAAAACTTGGCCACTGTTCTTTCAATGTTGTAGAAAAGATCTTGCTGAGCTGTAACATTCATTTCTCTTCAATGAATTCCAGTTTATTATGTCACCCTTGTTGTGTAGCTAAAAGTCACCGTCTTCTTTATCTTCATTCTGTGTCTCAATACTGAGCCACTGCAAATGATACACAGTGATTTGTGGAGGCTGCTCTTCTGTGCTCAAGAAATGGTTTCAAATATTACGCCAATTTCATTTATCATTACAGTAGATTTACTTGGTTGTATCTTTTGAAATCCAAGAAGGAACTTCATGATGTCTTCAAGCATTTCAAAAGCGTGGTTGAAACTCAATTTCACCACAAAATTAAAGCTCTTTAGTCAGATTGGGGTGGTGAATTCCAGGCTCTTACACAGTTCCTTCAATGTGAAGGCATTCACCATCGCATGTCATGTCCCTATACTCCCCAACAAAATGGGATTGCTGAACGAAAGTATCGACATATTGTGTAGATGGGTCTTGCGCTCTTAGCTCAATCTGGTCTTCCTAACAGTTTCTGGGATGGTGCATTCTACACGGCTGTATTCCTGATCAACCCTTTGCCCTCTCAAACAACACAATTCCTTTCTCCATTTGAAAAACTTCTGAAAATCAAGCCAAACTACCATGAATTGAGAACCTTTGGCTGTCTTTGCTACCTACATACTCAACCTTATAATAAAAATAAGCTTGATTTCTGATCGGATGCTGCTACCACAAAGGCTATAAAGCCCTGCTTAGTAGTGTCAAAATTATTGTTTCTCGTGACATCTTGTTTGATGAGAATGTCTTTCCACACAAACAATTTGTTCCTACTCACTCATCACTGTCCTTATCTGAGTAGATGGCACCCACTTCTCTACCTAACGGCCCTACTTTCTCTTCAGCTCTACAATATCACCATTCAAGTTCATCACAATCTCTTGTTATTCCTTCGACATTGCCTGCCATACCGAAACCAGTGACACCCTATCACCCCATCATACCTTAGAGTCCTTAATGGCACAAAATCCTCTTCCGCCAAATTCCTCTTCATCGATTCCTCATAGTGATGATCCTGAATCTCCATCCCCATCACCTGACCCTCCAGCTCGTTTAGTTCGCCATCTCACCTCACAACATCCTATGATCACAAGAGCTAAGCATGACATATTCAAGCCCAAGCTTTTTTCATTCTCACCACGCCACTAATTCCTCTGTAACCATTGTACCCAAATCAATTGTCATTGCTATCTCTGTTCTAGTTTGGCGAAAGGCCATGAATGATGAATTCTTAGCTTTGCTTCATAATAAAACGTGGATCCTCACATACCTCCATAAAACGTGGAAAAACCTCACAAATGTCACTTGGGTCTTCCCCCTAAAAAGCCATGCCACCAGCACCATTGCTAGGCATAAGGCACACCTAGTTGCCCAAGGCTTTTCTCAAGAAGCCGGCTTCGACTTCACCGAGATTTTCAGCCCGATGGTGAAGCCAAACACTATACGGTTGATTCTAAACATTGCCGTGATGTCAAATTGGAAGGTCACTCATCTAGATGTCAACAATGCTTTCTTAAATGGAGATTTGGAGGAGGAAATTTATATAAGGCAGCCCCTGGCTTCGAACAAGGTTGTCCCACCATGGTATGCAAACTAAATAAGGCCTTGTATGGCCTTAAACAAGTCTCTCGATCTTGGTTTCTAACCATTCAAGCTGCCCTTCTCACTCTTGGCTTTAATTAGTCGAATGCCGACTCATCATTGTTCTTTCGTACTACGCACAATTAGGCAATCTACTTACTTCTTTACGTTGATGGCATACTCATAACCGGAAACTCTCATTCCAGCATAACTTCCGTTATCAAGCAACTTCATCAGCGGTTTTTCCTTGAAAGACCTTGGGGAAGTGACGCATTTCCTCAGTGTTGAAGTTTCTAAAACCGCACAAGGCCTCCACCTTTGTTAGTCTGCCTACCTCAGAGATCTTCTTCAAAGAGTCAAGATGAATGATGCTAAAGGTTTTCCTACTCCCATGGTCTCAGATTTGAAACTCTCCAAATATGAAGGTGAACTTACCATTCATGGAAAGCTTTATAAGAGTGTGGTTGGAGCATTGCAATATGCAACCATAACTCGACCTGAAATTAGTTTTGCCGTCAATAAGGTCAGTCAGTACATGTCTTGCTCATTATCTACACATTGGAAATCTGTCAAGCAAATCTTGAGATATCTTGTGACGTCTATTGATTATGGCATTCACATTCGAGCATCAAAATTTATGCTCACTGGATTTTCGGATTCTGATTGGGCATCGGACTTGGATGACAGACGATCTACAACTGGTTACTATGTCTATTTCGGTGGAACCTGGTATCTTGGTGCTCAAAAAAATAAAAGATGGTATCATGATCTAGTACGGATACCGAATATAGAAGTTTAGCTCACGTTGTTTCGGAGTTGACTTGACTGAGCTCACTGCTGGACGAATTGAACATAAAAGCCCAAGCTCCCCGAACAATTTGGGTTGACAATCTGAGCACCATAGCACTCGCGTCAAACCCAGTTTTGCATGCACGACTAAGCATATTGAATTGGACATACACGTTGTGAGCGACAAAGTGGCGATGAAGAAGATAGATTTGGGACACGTTCCATCCGTTGATCAAGTCGCCGATTTACGAAACCCTTAAGTTACCAATTCTTCTCGAGGCTCCGTAGCAAACTAGGAGTTTGTTCGTTGTCTTCGCTCGAATTGAGGGAAAGTTTTAGCTTGTGTATGCAAAACAGTGGATGTGCCAACCTTGGCAAGAAAGTGAATGGCTATGAGAGTAATGAATGTGATGCAAAGAAAGCCAAGCGAGATATCCAGTTGGAAGTCAAAGCTCATGTAGGCCGGACAAGTCATGATTCAAGTCCCAGTTGGAAAGAAATACTGAAATAGAACCTTGGCCTTGAAGATAAGGCACATCACGTGGTCAAAGTTGCATAAAGGATAAAGCATCTGTTTTCAGTTTGTATATTTTATTCTGTAGCAGAGTTTGTTGTCTAGCTAGTATTAGGGTTAGCTCGTGGTTCTAGGGTATTCTACCCACTGCTATATATAGCTTAAGGTTGTAAGAAAGCAGTTGTGCCATCCATCATATGTTTCATGAGTTAAATGGAAATATGTTCAGTGCATCCACATCAACCATGTCTTTTTCCCTCACTTTGTTTCAGAAAGGTTTACCCATGCACGACGCTTCCCGAATAGGGCAATGACGTCCGCATGGTTTTATACTTGTGTGGCAAGAGTTGTCTTTCCCACACCAAGCAGGTCCTTGATACTCGAAATCACAAGGCCTGACTTCTCGTTAAGAATCACTCTGCCAATAAGCTGGTCCACGTCTTTTTCGAAGCCCACCACAGCACCTTCTTCTCCAACACTTTATGGTATCGTCTCTGTCTCCCCTTCGCCAACTCCAAACTCCATCGATTTCTTGTCTCTCAAGAAATCCAACACATTTCTCAGTCCATTAATTACATCTTTCATGTTCCCATTGTATCGATACTCGGCGTCTCAACCAGAAAACTCTCCAGCTTCACCATCACTTCTACGATTACGGCCTCCGACATGTTTCTGGGCAAACAACACATACGAAGATTGTAAGATTTTGCATGTATATATAGAAAATATTTTTCCTTTTTTTTCTTTATTTTTTTTTACTTCGGGGTGGGGGAGGGTTTAGGGTTTAGTAAGGCTACAAAAACAAATCTAGATTGAGATTCATATTATTTGCCCCCCAAAAATATTTTCTGTAATTTTTCTACCGTTTTTAGTATTGAATATGAAATAAAAGCTTTTTTTTTATTATATGTTATAGTTTGCACTTTGGAAAATTTAGAATTAAAAAATTAGATAAACTCTTACAAAAAATAAAATATATGACATAAAAAATATAAATGGGTTTATGGGTCGAATATGAATAGAAGCTAAATTTCAAAATAAGAAAGAGAATAGAAATGAAAATTAAACAAAAACATGTTTAAATTAGAAATCTCAATTTTATCACAATATTAAAGAAGTAGTAAAAATAGTCTCCGGCAACAGCGCCAAAAACTTGACTAATCCTAATTCAAGTTGAACTATACCCACAAGTGTACGGGGCTAATGTGGTATAGGGCAAGCAAGATTATCTTTTCCACGGAGACTATTATACTAACCCTAAGTACTGTGAATCAAACTCAATCACTATCTAAACACAAATATTAAAGAAGTGGTATGAAATCAAGCACCTACTTAATAAAATACCAAATTAAAATTCAATAGATAAAACTAAGTACGAGTGACAAAGGGATAAAGATAATTTGAAAAAGGCTACCTCCTATGAATCCAACAACACTACAATTCATGTAATCTCATCATCTAAGTTTTATGTCAATTAAGGACTCATCACTAAAGTAATTAATAGTAACTCCAAAAGACACAAAAGATCAAAGCCCTCACAAGTAGGGATGTCAATTTAGCCGGAAATCCTTTGGGTTTGCCCGATTAACTGGACAACCTGATAGGGATAGGGTTGAAAAATCTCAAGCCGAAAAACAATCTCAAGCCGAATGACCCCAAACCGAGTAGCCCGCAACCCGATAAGATTTGCCCGAAGATAGCCCAAACCCATAGGGTCGACCCGAAAATTAGCGAGTTATCGTTATTTAGTTTTCAAACTTCATTAATTTATTATTTTTTCAACTTTTGAAAGTTAGTATAATAAGATTTTTTTCCAAATGTATTTGAAAATATACATTTTGATTCAATATTCGAAAGTTATGTTCATCATTTTACTTTTCTATATTTTACTATAACATTTAATATAAAACGTTTAG
>JAYDZE010159340.1:0-22140 GCA_034509125.1 Monilaria moniliformis | reverse complement strand
CCCCCCCCCCCCCCCCCCCCCCCCCCCCGGCCGTCCCCTCCCGCCCCCCCTAAATCCGCCGCTGTTCTAGAGGATCTTTCTTCGATTTTATCTTTTCTTTAGGTGCTCATCTAATATATAATATAACATTTCTTGTATATATATTATATATATAAATTCACAAAAAGCAATTATCCCAAATAAAATTAGAGCAACGTAAGTATTAAATTGCACAATTTCTTATATTTAACCATGTCTAAACGCTGAATCAAGATATAGATAAACATAACTAAGGTTGAAAATACACATCAGTATGACAGCATCCCCATAAAAACATCATATTTGGACATATGAAAATTTACAGTTTCACATCCCATTATAAAAGCATTACATTTTGGGTGGGCAAAGATTAGAATCTAGCTCCCACGATACGTGGAAAACGAGAATGGAGAAAGCAGCAAAGGAACATGAAAGTGATCCCATTTCTGCGATTCCTTCACTTCAAACACTATTCCCACATAAGGGAAAAACCCCTCAGGGTTGTACTTCCCTGTGTCGAAGCTAATCCGATATATCCCAGGGTTCAGAGCATCCACCATGCTCATCAACTGTCCGCTCCGCCCGTCTCTGTCTGTACTCGACCAACCCTCTAGTTTCCAGCAACCCGAATCCACCTCACCGAACAATGGCCGTGATTGCTTGTCTGCCCACATCTCCAGACGCACATCTACGCCAGAAGCTGGAGTGCCACGAGCTACATCAAGGATGTGGGTCGTGATTGGTGGCCGTGTCCTTGTGAATGCTCTTGAGGGCTCGGCTGCAGGAGTCTCCTTTGCAGTGGTCAAATGGCCTCCGATCACACTCATGCGATCTTCTACAGTTAAGCAAAGAGCATCAGACCAAGCAAGCGCACAAAATGATCGGAGAAAACGAGATTACGCAGTTCTTGTGTTAGCAATCTTTATAACATATGAAGAATTTTACAACAAATGCATATTCATGTATGAAGGCAAATAGGCAACAATTTTTTCCATGAATGCATTCAATTTTCTAACATATAGTATTTATCTCTCTCTATCTCTCTATCTCTCTCTCTCTCAAACACACAAACACAGAGACACACAACTTCTTTTTCCTCCTTTCTTTAACCATTTAATGTCTTTCATCTATTAGATAGTGTGTACAAGTCACAAGACAATGATCTCACAAAACAATTTAGGGTTCTAAGAAAAAGCAATCAGTCTTGATAGTCATAACAACATGAGAAAAACAAAAGATTTAAGGAGACTCTTTAATAATCCTTTATCAACCTATAAAATAATTTAGAGAAAAACTACATCAGGGGTATTTGGGAACAATCTACCGCCACCACCTGCACACTACATATGGCACTTCCAATTGAAGAGAAAGCAACTTCTAGTCGATTTAAAGTTCCTCATGTTCCAGTAAGTTAGGGTCAAGAAACTCAAAAACACGAGAAGAAACCAAGTAAAACACGGACCAGCATAAACTAAAGATTAGAAACGGAAATAGCCAATCTGAGACAGAACCTCCTGCTTTTGTCACCACATCTGCATTAGGAGGGGTCTTGGTGGTGGAAGCAGAAGTTTCATAAGCTGGGAATAGCTTGGACATACGTAGTTCGGTGATCTTCATTTGTTCCTTGGCCGCAATCTCAAATTCAATGATTGGCCTGTTATGGTACCGTGTCTGCCCAAACAAAAAAAGGAAACAAAGGAAGAAAATAATAAATGAAGGTATGAGAAAAAGTTAATTTATAAAAGAGGATTAAATTAGCCAATAAACTCTAGAGGTGTTATACTTTTAGGACCCAAAAGAAAGATCATCTACCAATTTGGTACGTAAAAATAAAAACTACTGTCAAATTACGAAATGAACAATTGAAACTATCAGTTTAAAATAATAAATCATAAATTTTGTTTTTTTATTTTTCATTAGAAACAAGGAAACACTTGGTACAAAGCTAAATTGTCTGATAAACTAAACATGGACTCACAATACACACAGTTTTACAATCTTCATGATCCAGCCACATAAAGTAAGGGAATAATTTAAAAGAAGATGATGTCTCCCACATTACCTGCTATTATATGAGTTGTACACTACGGCCTAGAGAAAAGCTTTAGCATCAAACCACATTATAAACTAGATAAGAGAAAATATAAAGATGTCTTCCTACATAGACAATGATCTCAAAAGGTTGTCTACCCAAGCAACGAGATATTTACCTTCATCTCAGAAAGTATCTCAGGGGTACTTCTTCCAGATGCGCATATGAGAAAGACAAAACCAAACTTTTGCCCGTAGCGAGCATTCCACTCATATAGCTCCTACAAAATACAGTGGGTCAAAAATCTAGATGAAAGAAAATGTTCATGTTTAGAGATTAATGTATTCTTGAAACTGGTTACAACGGCAGAAGGCATGCCAAGATACAATTTATATTTCTCAGTATTTCTCATAATCTTCATGTCTATGTTATTACATCCAATTTATGTTTATTTGCGTCTCATTGATTCTCAGTTAGTAAATTTTCCACTTCACCAGATGTCATAAGGAATTATTAGAATGTTTGAAACAAAAGAAATATCAAGGGCTTCTACTTCAAGTCTAATACAATCTGCTCAAGCATGCATTAAGAAAAGGTTTCGGGAATTGACCTACAATAGTCCCAGAAATGCGAAAGGGTGAGGGAATTTTTGATCTGGGACCACTCTGGGACAATCTTGAGTGCTAAAGTAGTTTCAGGCTTATAAGTTCCGACCGAGGGGAAGTTGTTGGATTTAGTTTCAAAATCATCCGCCAATGATAACATACAAAAACATAACAGCATACTTGTTAAACTGTAGATACCTGTAATGTAGCATCAGTAGCAGTTGCTAAAGCAGTTGACTGCTCTCCCTTGCTCCACCTGTTACAGAAACAAATTATCATTTCCAGGCTTATAAAAAATTGTCACCTGCTAGAGATGAGAACAGTAAATCTTGCCACATCGAACAAACTACATTACTACAGTCAGAAATTTGACATATACAATTCACTACGTTTTTTTTACTTCTCTCGAAACTTAAATATTTACCTTTAATATAAAACAAATACAGGAGCTCAAAGCCTCAAACAGGAAATAAACATCAGAAGAGATGTTAAGCCATAAAAAGGCCACTGATTGTGAGAACAGTACGAATTGGATTCTTTCTTAAGATGCCTAAATTTCTCAATAAGATGCTATTTTCCATCTGAGCCCCAATGAAACAATATGGTGGCTGCAGCAAAGGAAACCAGCGCTAAATTAACTGCATTTCTAAGAAAACGACAGAAGCAGTTTCACTTTAGCGCACGCACAACAATCAACACTATACATAACGGATTAATTCGTCCACATTCTTTAATTGTATCCTGTGATACAAATTAGATTGAATCATAAAAAGTCTGCCAGTAGCAACTCTTTCTTCTCTTTCCGCTAGAAATATAGGATAACCACACAAATCAGAAAATAGATAGGGCAGCTACACTTTGCAATCACAGTGGTGTATCAGAAATCACGAACAAACACTAGGTAATTTATGTATAAAATGAGGGGACAACAGAAGAGCGAGAAACTGAACTGAGCAGTGGTTGGACTTTTAACGGTTCTGGAAGGGCTTTCGCCGATAGCAGGATGCGCAGCAAACGCTTCTAGCCATCCATTCACATCTACCTACAGAAAATGAGAAGAGCACAAAAAAGGGATAAATGAATCATCAATTAAATCCTCACAATCGCGAATACATATGTAAAGAGATCGGTGAGAGAGATGATTACTTTATTGAACCAGATATCTCTGGCAGCATCGATGGCTTCTTGGTGATTGGAGAAGGGAGCGGCAGACGCCATTTGCTGAGCAAATTTGGCGCTCCCACAGCATGCCAGCCACTCCTTTTCACCCGGCGAATCCATTACTCAAAGATCACTTAAACTTTGTCTTCCTAAAAGAGATCCTTCGATGATTTGATTGGATTCGATTCCTAAACGGCGAATTCGCTCTGGGATCGATGGTTTTCCGTTTGTTGAATTGAGTGGTGAAAGTGTAGGCGTACACTGTGAAATTAATCATCCCAAGCTGCATAAGTTTTTTATGTTTTGAGAATAAATACAAGGCATAATTGCCATTTAAATCATAACTTTTGGTTGACTTTTGGTCAGTCCCATAACTTTTGAAACTGTAACATAAAATCATAATTTTTAACATTTTCTCAATTATTCCATATATCATAATTTCGATGACATTGGTGGTGACGTGTCGGTCGAAATTCAACGAAAAGTTATGATTTAAATGACAATTATCTCAACGATATCGTTTTGAAGAACAAACGTTTTGTCCACGTCGAAAATTAAGCTGACACGTCAACACAAATTTCACTGTAATTTTGATATGTGGGATAATTGAGAAAATATCAAAAGTTATGATTTTATGTTCCAGTTTCAAAAGTTATGGAACTGACGAGAAGTCAACGAAAAGTTATGATTTAAATGACAATTATCCCTAAATACAAATCGGGATTGAGGGAGGGGTAAAGGTCAACATTAAAAGAGAATATGTCACTCCCCCTATATAAATAAAAGGGACAATTATAGTATATAGTTTAAATTTTAAAAAAAAATAGTCTTAATTTTGAAAAATAATTTAATTATAGTCACAATTACGCTAAAATTATGGCCGTCATTGTTCTTCGTCAAAATTAGACCTAGAATAATGACTAATCACCACAAAATTAGAGCATAGTGTAGGCTGCCGTTATCGAGCCATCGGTGTCATTATTGCAGTAACTTTCAAGTACGACTCCGACCATATTGGTGGCTCGATGATAATACACTGCATGTCATTGAAACCCCCTTAAATGTAGAATACAGTAGGTTTATGGTTCATTGCAATTTGTCATCAGTTAAGGTGCTTTTTTTGAAAAGAACAGAGACGAACATAATTTGAGTGTGATTATGGCTATAATTAGACAATTTCTCAAAGTTCAAACCATATAAAAAGTAAATCAAAATTGAGTCTATAAACTGAAATTCGCAAAAAGTTTAGGCTATAAAGTATAATTAACCCTAAATAAAACAGTCAACTTGTTAAAAGTTAAGTGAACCTATGTGTTGGATCTGGGATAAGATCCACAATGAGATATATAAAATAAAAAGAGAAATAGGGGATAGCAAAATGGTATACCTTTGGGGTAAGGCAACATTGGCTTGGTAGGCGACAGACGTCCACGGTCCAAAAGGAACTCTGGTGGTGAACAAGCGTTCTTCGTATGGGGACTTGCAAGACAAGCCCGGAGTAGTTCTTCACGGAGAGACTCTGATGCTCAAGTCAGCTAAGAAGTTGTAGACTAGCTTATAAAGTGTGTGTGAGGTTTCTTGGAGAAGAAGGTCTCAGTGTTGTTCTCTTGTATGTTCGTGATAAATCGTACAGTGCTTTTGGAGTAACAGACTGCGCACACATCCGCATGAAAGAGGGGGTATCTATAGCTTGAATGGAGCATCCTAGGGGTATTTTTGTCTGATTGCTTCATGAAGGTGCAAATTTGGTAGTTACCAGAGTGAAACCTTTTATGTTCCTACTAATTTCTATTAGATGTTCACATAAGGACAATCGCCTTTTGTCATTCTGTATAAGACACGTGTAGTGGTCCTGCAAAGACGGATTAGGAAAATATCCTCATGTACGGATATCTTTCAGCGGTGTCATACTCCTTTTGGCATGTTCTAAATCGGTGGAGCACCTGGAAGATGTTCAGGTGCTCTGCGGGAGTGTTTTCGTCTTAGTTGGTCCGAGTGAATATCCTGCTCGTCAAGTGCTTGTAGCACTTTAGGTGCTTTAGGTTTTGGTTGTGTGGCTTTTGACTGAGCCCGCTTCTAAATGTGTTCCTTTCGTTTCTTCATCTATAGACCCGGATTCCATCATGGGATATTACATTATGTTTGTATCTTTTATCAAGTATGAGTCATGTCTGTAGGGAGTTGATATTACTCCATATCAACTAATCCACCTACAGCGAAAGATATATATAGTGCAGACAAATGCTCTTGGAGTACACTTTTGCTTAATAGTGACACTTATTAATTCGTCATGTGATTTTTTCAGATCATGAGCTATCTCCATATTTGGAGTGCCAATCATTTTTTCGTCAGTAATTTAGTACAAGTTCGTTGGCACATTAAGTGCATGCGATATTTTCTACTTTTTACGATTTTGAGATTGTATTACATCAGCCGAATATAGAAAGGGGCGTACAAAATTTTCAATTTGGCGTTCTTTTTAGTATTTTGAATTAACGCGATCTATCTTATACACGTGTTCGCGAGGGAGTGGGGGACCATATGTCGTAAACCTAAATTGAAGGGCTTCTTCTTCTTCGGATTTTTCCATTGTTCTTCATTTCTTTTTCTGAGTATTTCTCTAGAGCATGAGTGTTTTTGGCTTAACCATTTAGCAAAGTTCTGACCGGTCTCTTTGTTTATATCAATCTTTCGCCAATTTTTGCACCTCTAGCAGGTTTTTGTCTTTACTCTTTTGATCTTTTCCTTTCATCTCCGAAAATGGGTATACCGCATTTAGATCAGTTCTAACCCCCTAATGTAAGTAGGTGAAATTAGACAAAATCAAGAACCTTTTAGGTAATACGGGTGATTTTATGGTGGAAGTCTCTCGGTTACATGAGCGTCTCCTGTCTATTTGATCTCCATCACTTGTTTTTTGGGAAAACCAGATTAAGAGAGGTCTTAGGTTTCCTATTCCCACTTTTTATTTGTCATTCATTCAATAAAAAGTAGGAGCAAATTTTTTTATTTCAACCTTGGGGTTCATGAGCATATTTATGGAGATTACCATAGCCTAGACAAGTATTTGCACAATTATTATCTTGTGGTTATTCTTCTTCCTGGTTCATATTAGGGACTTCCTGTGATGGATTTTATTATGGATCCAAAGATAGTTTTGTCTCCTACTTCTAGCCATTATTCTTCCCCGCAAGGTGTTTTGGATGAGATTCAGGCCATTTATTATGACCTGAGTTGTCATAAGTATGTTCGTCCTTTCGTATAGAGTCACAAAATCCTTGTATTCTTCAATCTCTTCCCTATAGTTTCTTGGAATTCGAACATAGGTAATTTTTCACGTTGGCCTTTCATCTTCCTGGGGAAGATTTTTCTTACTTATTTAACATCTTGGTATCATCCGTTGTTTTCTTGATAGATATGGACTTTCAAGGTCCTTTGTCGGAACTTATTAAGAGGGAGACAACGGCCAATATGGCCTTAGGGTAGAATTGACGGGAACTCTACTAGGTGTTGGAGGTCCTTTAGGTGTCTCTCTTCAATATATGGTGAAGTTGGCTTCTATGACATAAATGTCATCTCATTCTGATGGCCCATCTCAAGGGAAAGTTTTGAGCCCTTTGGCGAGAAATTTGTCTGTCAAGTCATCTCCTGATCTGAAGCAAGCGGAGGGAGCACCTCATGCCAAGAAGTAGGTGAGCAAAAAGGGTAAGTCTTCCCAGGGTATCCCACCACCCAAGAATGCTAAAACTATTTCTTTTTATGTTTTTTTTTTGTCTCAAACAGGTTATATTTTCTAACGAGAATGAAGAGAGTCGAGCTGAAGGTCATAGGAATCAGGTTTTATCTCTTCCAGCTCTTGGAACTGTGAAGGGTTCTGCACATTCCTCTACTTCAGCCTCTACTTCGGCTAAAGCTTTGAAGACCTCGATGGCCCTAGTTTATGTGTGAATATTCTGCTAAAACTACTTCGATCGCATCTCCCTCCTCTTAACCCATTATTCTACTAAGAGTGCAGATGTGTCTCCTTCTGAGCGTAATCTCTTCAAAATAATGGAGTTAAAGCACATAAGACCTATTCCTATAGAAGTCACACCTCTTGTCTTGGTATCTTATCTCTGCCCTTCTCTGAAGATGAACATGGCCAAGTGTGCCTGATTTTTTAGCAGAGACAGCAGCTAGGGTTGAGAGCCCTTGGCCGAGAAATGAAGATAAAGGAGGTAAAGGGTTGGATTTTACACCAAACCCCCCAAAACTTCTCTTATTTACGAGGCAAACCCCATTTCTGTGGATAATTCCACCGACTATGGCTTTTTGCAGAATGACCCCTAGGCTATGATTAATTCTCAATATCACCCAAGAATTAAAGAAAATCAATACTTAACCCATCTTATTAGTGAGAATCGCTTTGCAGTATTGAATAATATCTCCACTGTGTGCAAAACACATAATTCTAGTAATGTCAAAGAAGGTGGATGGATTTTTTTTATTGTAGAGCCACAGATACAATGACACATGATATTACTGATATTGTCAAATTCACTAAACCTATTAGAATGCATGTTCAAATAGCTAATGGAGAACTAGCCCCAGTTGCAGGAGTTGAATCTCAAACTGCCTCTATGTTCATTCTCTGTCTCACAAGTTGATGTCTATCAGCCATGTAACAAAAGAACTTAACTGCACTCTTCTAATGCATCCAAAAATTTGCTTTCTTCAGGATATCAGGACCGGGAGGATTATTCGGCATGACACTGAATGACAAGGTCTTTACTACGTGGACGAGATAGCTCCACAAGGCAACGTGATGTTGGCTTACGGATTTGCAACCCGAGAGACATGGCTATGGCATCGCCGGTTAGGGCATCCATCACCGGGTTATCTTAAATTTTTATTTCCTAAACTTGTTCAGGCTAAGCAGTTTTGTTATGAAACTTGGTTTTGGCAAAAAGCTATAGACAATCTTTTAAATCAACAAATACTAAGATGAATTCTATTTTTTCCCTTGCTCACTAAGATGTTTGGGGTCCTACACCCGTTATTGGTGGGAATGGCTTTCGCTATTTTTTGTTATTTATTGATGACTGTTATAGGATGACTTGGGTTTACTTTATGCGACATAAATATGAAGTTTTTGAAAATTTTACTCATTTTTATGCCATGATCCGCACAAAATTCAAAACTACTATTAAGACCCTTCGCACTGATAATGGTGGAGAATTTGTCAACTCCCACATGAAACAATTCTTTGAGGAAAATGGTTTAATCCATCAAACCACATGTCCTCACACTCCTGAACAGAATAGGGCGGCTGAGAGAAAAAACAGAATCCTACTGAAAATGACTCGAGCCTTCTTAATCGATTCTAGTCTCAAAAACCTTCTTGCCATAAGCTGTTGCTACATCTGTGTATCTTCTGAACCAACTGCCAACAAAGATACTTAATTTGAAGACTCCTAGCCAGGTTTTATCTACCTTTGCTAAATTTCCCACATCTCTCACTTACCACCTAGAATTCTTGGCTGTTCTATTTTTGTCCATGTTCTAAAACATGAATGCATCAAATTGTCTCCTTGTGCCACTAAATGTGTTCTTTATTGGGTATTGTCTCTTTTAAAAATGATATATGTGTTATGATCCACAGTCTAGACAAGTCATCACTACAATGAATTGTGATTTTTTAGTAACTGAGTTCTACTACCACCTTACGGGTCAGGGGAAGAGTTGTAGTAAACCCTAAGTTGGTTACCTATGTCAAATGGTAGTCAATCCGAAGCAGATCCAACAAAGACAATTAACGTTTTCATGGAGCAGGTCTTGAACACAACTCAAGAACCATCTTCATCGCATGATAATCCAAATCATCCCCTACTGATATGTGAGGTAAAACTGAACTGAGTTCTGATGTGTCTTTAGATATTCATAAATGTGATACAACAGATGAAGGCGAGGATGTGGTAGATAGTGATACAAGACCGTAGATCATGTCACCAAGGAGTAATTGGGGTATTTCTCCAAAAATATATACCCTAGAGAAAATATCAAGGAAGTCCAGATACTCAGTGGTGAACATCACCAAATGGAGTCTTACTGAGATGACTCAAGCTTTTAAGGCGGCTCTGTATGAGGAAGAAGAAATTCCACAAACCGTGGAATGAGCTCTTCAGTTCAAATACTGGAGAAATGCAATGAAGGTAGAAGTGGAAACTCTAGCCCGGAATCATACTGGGAAAAAATGTCAACTTCCAGAATAGAAGCGAACTGTTAGCTGTAGATGAGTATTCACAATTAAGAGGAGGCCAGATGGATCCATTGAACGATATAAAGCTCGATAAGTGGCAAAAGGATATAACAAACTTATGGTGTTGATTATGCGGAGATATTTTCACCAGTGACCAAAATGAACACGATCCAGGTACTATTGTCAATAACAGCAAATAAATATTGACCATTACATCAATTTGATGTCACCAACGCCTTTCTTCATGGAGAGCTGGACAAAGAAGTATATATGGAAGCACCTCCTGATTTTTCTAGCGAGTTTGGAAACGGAGTATGCAGATTAAGAAAAACTCTATACAGACTAAAATAATCTCCAAGGGTACGGTTTAAGAGATTCACAAAGGCTATGAAAGATATGGTTATCAGCAGAGCAATTCAGATCACACACTATTTCTGAAGAGGAGTGGAGATCGAATCACGCGTCTGGTCATATACGTGGACGATATGATCATCACTGGCGATTATATCAAAGAACTAACTGCTTTTAAGTCTCTTCACAAAGTTTGAGATGAAAAATCTAGGCCCTCTTAAGTATTTCTTGGCATTGAGTAACTAAGATAAAACAAAAGGGAATATTTATCAGTCAACGAAAATATATCCTTGATCTCCTAGCAGAAACGTGAATAATGGATTACAAACCAAGTGATACACTAATAGCTCTATCAAGTGCAGGAGTCAAGTTTCGGGGGATTAAAAGTGGACTGACATAAATCTTGTGGTTAAAAAAATTGATGACAAAACTTGGTTTCAACCAACACGGTCACTCGTCTGTGACAACAAGATATCTATCAGTATAGCAGGAAATCATGTACAACACGACATGACCAAACATGTGGAGGTGGACAAACATTTTATAAAGGAGAAAAATAGAGCCGGAATTGTTGAATTTCCATCTGTACGATCTGAAGATCAGTTAGCGGATGTCCTAACTAAGTCTGTGAATTCTAAGAGCTTTGCCAATGTACTTTGCAAGTTAAGCATTGGAAATCCCGTTACTTAACTTGAAAAAGAGTGTTGAAAGATATGAGGAGATATGGAAACAAATCGAGAAAAAATTAATATGTTATTTAAAGATACAATTAGTAATTATCTTTAGAGTTAAATCCTTTCTTTATTATATACAGAAATTGGCCTATAAAAGGATGTGTAATATGTTACAAAAACGTATCAATGAGAAATATCAAACATTGAGTCAATATTGATATGTGTCGGATATAATTTTTTTCACGAGATCGTCTATAGATAGGGGTGCAACCAAATTGAATTGAATCGAGATAAATATTTTTTTAAGGCAATTGGTCTCTAATATCACGAACTATGGTCGAATTTTGGATTTTCCTATGAACTTAAAACTTAGTCGGAAAAATCATGAACTTTGTTGTTGTTGCCGATTTCCCACGATCCCCTTAATTGAAACCGATGTGGCAAATTGAAAGTTGAAGTGACAATTAAATATATCAAAACGACATCATTTTGATACTTAAAATTTAAAAAAAATAATTAAAAAAAAATCGCTCCTTTCCATCGAACTAAATCCAGCAAGAGATCTCTTCCAAATCAGTCAAAATGATGATTAACACACCTAAATAAACTTCACTGAAGCCTTAATCAAGCACTATGATTGAGGAGAATACAAAAATATCAACAACTTAATTATTGAATACAAGTGCAGAAACCTCACCTCCACTATTTGCCAAGAACGAATCTTTTTTCCTACATCTCATTGGGAGGTGGCAGGATCGGCCCGTCCGACGTGAATAAACCCCTAGAGTCCTGGTCAAGGTCGTACAGCGAGCTGTCATTGCCGTTCGAGATCGGAACTGAAGCATCGTGCTTAAAAGACTAAACATTCAACTCGAATCTGGATGGATCGGAGGAGTTTAGCTGGTATACTGGAACTTGCTCGGATTCCGAGTATTTAGGCACAAAGACAGAGCCGGAGTAGAGCAGAGCGTTGCCGGACGAGAAGACATGATAAGAATAAGCGTAGCTCGTGTGTCCTTCTTAGTCAAATGGAAGACCTGTCTTATCGTCGAAGGATGCCATCTCTCTCTCTCTCTAAACAGACATTGAACTTTCTCTCTCTCACACTAAATAGGCGATTGGTGCAGTATGTGTTGGGGGAGATGAGAAAGAGAGAAGAGAGAAGGAGTGAGGTGGCTATGATGTGTATTTTTTTTTTTAAAAATTAGTGTCAAAACGACGTCATTTTGATAGATTTAATTGTCACTTCATCTTTTAATTTGCCACGTAGGTTTTGATTTGGGAGATCGTGGGAAATCGAAAATAACAACAAAGTTCATGATTTTTACGACTAAGTTTTAAGTTCGTGGGAAAATCCAAAATTCGACTATAGTTCGTGATATTAGCGACCAATTGCCCATATTTTTATGCTCAAATTTAGTTCGTTTACTATCGAGTCAAACCTCAAATTTTATTTATCAAATACTTCAAGGTTTCGTGAGCTTAATCAAACTTAAACATTTTTCAAAATTTCATATATAATATATATGTATATATATATATATAATTTATTTTAATTTATCCATTAAATGCTTCTTTTCTAATTTTCAAAATTTCCTTATATATTTTTGCCCTCCTTCTACAGAATTTTCTGGCCCCTATCCGGGGATAGAGCCAATATAGTGCCAGAAGGAGTAAATGCCCCCCTCAAATTTCAAAATTTCACACACACACACACATATATATATATATATAATTTATTATAAAATTTATTTATTTTAATTTGTGCACTTAACATTCTTTCTCAAATTTTCAGAATTCCCCTATATATATTTTTGCACACCCTACAAATTTTTTTGACTCCAGCGCTATCTAGTGCCATCTTTTTGTTGTTTTCTGATTTCCTTTTCTAAATATTTGAAAGTCGAGCTGCATAACTGGATCGGTCCGGTTTGTACATAAATGGGTTTGGTTTTTAGTGTGAAAAAACACAATCTCGATTTGTTCGGTTGGGAAACTCAGTGAAAGCTGTGATACGTATTAGTATTGTTTTTGCTGATTGATATCCTCTCCAGCAAACGACCTTCCGCAGTACAATGGCTTCTATAAATGGAGAAACCGATCAGGTATGTGAATTTTTTAACAAATTTCCACTTAGTTCTTCGATTCTAAACTTTTATTATTGTTCCTAATCTCTTGATGCATCTCCAAGTTGTTTTATAACTACCTGTTTTTTTTTCGATATACAATTAAGAACTGGCTTCGATTAAATTCTTTTGCTCCAATCAACTGAAAATGGTGTCTTTTGCTGAAATTTTCTGTTGAAATTTATGGATTATGTTGAAATTGCAGGTTTTGGTGGAAGAGAGATCATGTGCGAGGATTTTCATGTTGAACAGACCTAAGCAGCTCAATGCACTTTCGGCTGTAATGGTATGTCTTAGGTTGATCATTGGCTGCTCGGTGAAATTGTTGGTAGCTTGTATGAATGTTTTGATTGTAGTTGATCCTCAACTGTTATAGATTCTTATTTTAGTAATTGAAGATCATTTGTTTTACTTAATGTCTAGTGCTGAAGACGTTGTGGTAGTTAGAGTAAAGTGGACTGAAGACTGTGCAACCAAACTATTTGAAGTGTTTCTGGATTTGGTTGTTATATAGGTTTAGCTGAATGAATAGGTACACTTATTCTTGTGAGTTGTGATCAGAGTGATATTATAGAACGTCACCAGACATTACTGATAAGAGCCATTAATAACTCAAAGGACATAGGAGCTTGATTGCTGGGAAGGTGTCAAAAAGAGCCTTTCCCCCTTTCGTTCTTGGTTGTCTTCTGCACTATGCTCCTGTATCTGTTTCGGGATTGCTTACAGCATGTCCACAATTCTGCATCTATCTTCCCATTTTGATATAATTTTTTTGGATTTGACTCATATCTGGAAAAGAAGTTCTTAGTTGGTGAAAGTATCATGGAAATGCTACAAAATTTTCCAATATTGCCTGGGGTTACAGTGTTGTTTTCCGATAATGTGCTGAAGTTGTTTCTGATCTTGCTTTAGGTGTCTCGATTGTTGGAACTATTTCTTGCTTGTGCAGAAGATTCTTCTGTCAAATTTATAATTATAAAGGTATGTTTCCATAAAAATCAGAATAATTTAAGTTGAGCTTTGTCACCTAGACAAGTGATGAAGTGCTTAAGGATGTGGGCCTCTAATGTTCTGATCTTCCTATGCTGTACATTGTTAATCTTTCTCTTTCTATTTGGCCATAAATAATAGGGTAAAGGGAGAGCATTTTGTGCTGGAGGTGATGTAGCAGCGGTTGTTCATGATATTAATCGAGGTAAAAGTCTGTTTTCTAAATAAATGTTTACGCCTCATGAACTCCTTTAGTCTGACGATGTTAGGTTGCATTTGGAGGCTATCATATGAAATCTGATTATTAGTATAATGAGTTCTATGCATATATGTTGATACAAAATGGTGGATTATGAGTTGAAATTAATTGAGACTCAATTTTGGTTGTAGATATAACGGATATAATTACTTTGAAACAATTTTCTTGTTTTCATGCCCATTAGGTCAAAATTTGTGTAGCTTCCAAAGAAAGTGGTTCCAATGTCACATTTTTGTTGCTTTCTGATTATGAGCTATCCCCTCAGTTTGCTTTAATCACATTATTGCATGCTTTGGTTAACCAGCCTAAGAACGTTCTTCTCAAATACCGATCTTTTATAAGCTAATTTTGCTTCTACCAGATTTTGACTATTCATTAGAATCCGAGTGATTTTTGTCTCTGGATTTTCTTTATCTGCTCATGTTTCCATATCTTTGCTCCAAGCCATTTGTGCTCGTGGAATGATGTTATCTGCATTTTTGAGTTAATAACGGAAGGTCCTTTACTAACGGGTTTATAATTCTTGATATTTTCATTTGAGCATCAGGTAATTGGAAGTCAGGTGCAGATTATTTCAGAAAGGAGTTCACAATGAATTATGTCATAGCTACATACAGCAAACCCCAGGTGCTTATGTAGAATCGTTCATATTTTGGTTTGTTATAACTATTTGTGGTTATTGGCCACCTTTGTTATTTGAACTATGATGCAAGACAAACTGTTCATCTAAAAATGAATTAATTAGGTTTCAATTCTTAATGGAATTGTCATGGGAGGAGGAGCAGGTGTTTCTGTACATGGTAGATTCCGCATTGCCACGGAGAAATCGGTACTTGTCTTGCTCCTTCTCAACTTTAATGAATCTGGGTTGTTGCTTGATACATCTTAACAATAGTTAGTTTTATATATGCATACATGTGACACATGCTTATCATTATTAGCATGCATATCCTAATATAAGTGATGAAATAAAATTAAGTTTTGTAAGTTTCTGCTTTTGGTTTCCCAACACATGAAAAACTGTAGCTGTAGTTTTGGAGATGGAAACAAATTGAAACCAGACAACACATTGATATATGTTATGTGATGATGGGCCATTGGATAAGCAAATGTATACTTCTGATAGCAGTAATAACCATAATCACCACAGTCACATTTGAGATTGGAAACCCAAATCCAGGAAGGATCTACATATTCACCTTGTTTCTACTCTTCAGAAAATTACATTGATCTAGGAGAAAAACATACCATTCTAGATATATTTTTCTAGTGTGAGCTACAGAACAACCAGGGACTAATTTAAATTATGCTTGAGGCGATAAATTATACCACAATTCCTTTGCTAAGAAAGTAAGCTTTTTCAGAAGCTTAGTTCTAACAGTATATGATGGACCCTCATACATGCTGATCTTCATTGACATATTATTTGTGAATTTGCAGGCTCAATGATTGTCATTGACCTTCCAATTATTAAATAAATAGAAACAAATATGGATGAAGCATAATAGTTCTTCCGATAATGAAGAATAGAAGATCAAATGAATTAACTGAATAAAGTACGGTTTATGCACATCCAATTATCTAGTTTATAAATTGGTGTGTTCATAATTGGCATTTGGCAAAAGCTTCAAGTTTAGCATCTAAATTATAGGTACCATCATTAATCTAAATTGAGTGATGTTGCTGTTTTACATAGGTGCATCTAATATGGCATAATCGTAAGTTTGTATTTTGTCTTCACTTTGAAGATATTTGTATGCTAGTTAATCTAGAAAATTGCTGTTTTATTAATTTGGACCTTCATGCAGCTTTTTGCTATGCCCGAAACAGCTTTGGGACTTTTTCCAGATATTGGTGCTTCCTACTTTTTGTCAAGACTCCCTGGATTTTTTGGTAACTTCTCTTTGCTTATCTTTCCACATAACAGTTTTGACTTTTGTGGATAATATACAGAATACAGTACATTTCCACTATT
Source organism: Monilaria moniliformis (assembly GCA_034509125.1). Lineage (NCBI taxonomy): Eukaryota > Viridiplantae > Streptophyta > Magnoliopsida > Caryophyllales > Aizoaceae > Monilaria > Monilaria moniliformis. The sequence goes on along the minus strand of JAYDZE010159340.1, from coordinate 5,711 downwards.
TTTTTATTAATATGCATCTTTTTTGCTTCAAATCACCAGAAGGAACTATATTGTCAAATATATTAGTTGTATATCATGCACTACACAGAGATACATACAAATTTTCCTTATATTGTGTCTACTGTTTTTTGGTGTGTATAGCCTTTATTGCATTCCCTATAGTTCTTATGTGGGAAAAAAGCACGTGCTCCAAGAGCACTGATTTGTTTCATTACTTGGAATCTGGACTTTTCCTGGCAGGAGAGTATGTCGGTCTGACAGGTACAAGGTTAGATGGTGCCGAAATGCTTGCATGTGGTCTGGCAACTCACTTTGTTCAATCAGAGGTATAATCCTTTCCAACTCCTCTGGAATGGTGGAGGTTAGTGGAGTAAGGTTGTTATTGAGTTGGCTGTTCTTGACCTTCTTGACCTTTTCCCCTTCAAGTGAAAGCTTGCCTTTTCTAATTAGAATATTTTATTTACAGATGAGTGACTGATTGTTAGGAGTTAAAATGATTCTGTGATGATGTTGGAAATTTTCATAACTTGTACTATTGCATGCTCCACTGCTTTTGACCATAATATTGCTCTTTTTCATTCACATTTATGCCTGATTTTAGAAATACTATTTTGACTAGTGTTGGAATGTCTAAACGTGCTACATTGTTGAGGCCCTTAATATTCTAGAAAGGGTACATTCAAATTCTCATTTAAGTATAAAACATAGAGATTCCTGGTCCAGTATAAGAGTCTGGTCGAGCGAATGGCATTTTGAGATGGAAGATAATTCGAACCAAACTTTATATAGCAAGGAACAAAAAAGTCAAAGAGAAGAAACTACTTACCGTAGAGCCTGCGGAAGAATACAAGAATTTGCTGGCAGACCTGCCCCAAGAGCCAAGCACTGAGTTTCTTCCTGCCCAAGCATAATATCTGGCAACTCAACTAAGATAGCTTTTCTGATTAACTTAACAAAATGAACTAGGACCTCCAGTAACAAAATCCCTGTCCATCCCTTTATTCTAATCCTAAATAACTTAAGCAGTAATATAAGCAATATTTGGAACGGAATCCATCTATAACCGAGTGCATCTATTTTGATTACCATCCTCAGATTGACTTCTACCACATTTCCTTAATGAGTTAATTATAGTTTATGCCTCGACCTTCCAAAGTAGTTGCAAAAATAGTCCAACCTTTGTAAAATTGCAAATATAGTCTGATCTTTTTGTAAAGTAGTTGCAAAAATGGCCTAATTTGAAATTAACAATTATCTTTTACTATATTTTTCTTTTTCCATTAATAGTTTCATTGTTTTTATGGATACCATATATAGACCAGTAATGATATTACTATGCAAAATATACTTATATAAGATAAAATAAATATGTAATTAGATGTTGAATTTTTTGTATATTTAAATCCAATAAGATAAAATGAAAGTCTATTCATATCTATTATATACACTGGCGGACACACTCAAGAGAAGGGAGGGGCTTAAGCCCCTACCAACCTCTTTTTTTTTTTTTTCTACTTCTAAAATTTTAGAAATTTTTGAAAACTATATCCAGCCCTTAGAAATTTTTCTACTGGTTGTGATTTTTTCTATGATATATATATAATGGAGCCCCTACCAAAAAAAAATTCTGCGTCCGCCCTTGATTATATAACATGACTATTTTTATTGTAACTTCATTTATAATTCTTTATTTGTATTGTAATTTTACTTTTTTTCTATAAATTCGATTTTTATTTATTAAATAAATTTCATTAAACTCACAATTTTGGCCATTTGTGACTTTTTTAAAAATTGCAACATTAAATTTAAAGATCACGTCATGGTTGAGACAAGCCTGAGACATTTAGCCTCAAAGATTGACCACTTTTCCACTAGGCCAGCACACACACGATTGATTTTTTATTTTATTTTTTTGTTATGAAGTGTTGTTATGCATCACAAATCAATTCTTATTAAAAGCAATTACTCAGAAAAAGTCAATCAATGTCCAAAATTGTATATTTAATGAAATTTATTTAATAAAACATAAACGAATTATGTAGACAAGTAAAATTACAAAAATATATTAAAAGTTATAGGTACATACATCTAAATAAGAATATTGAAATTTATAATCAAAATAGTTGTGTTATATAACATATATTAATAAGCTTTCATTTTATTTTATTGGATTTAAATATGCAAAATTCAACATCTAATTACTTATTATTATTTTTTATCTTATATAGTTATATTTTTGCATAATAATAATATTATTATTAGTCTATACATGATATCCATAAAAGGTATTAAAAAATTAATGGAAAAAGAAAAAAATATATTGGAAAATAATTCTTAATTTTAAAGTAGGCCATTTTTGCAACTATTTTACAAAGGTTATGCCATATTTGCAATTTTTGCAAAGGTTGGGCCATTTTTGCAACTACTTTGAAAGGTGGGGCCATAAGCTATAGTTAACCCTTTCCTTAATATGATATCGACAGACCTCAGCTCTTAGCCTGCCAACTGTTTGTTTGTTTTCTTATTTATGTTAATCAACTAATGAAGTGTATCGTCTTCAGCAATTTCCAGTGTTTTGCTGTAAACTACTTACCTATGCAATATTTCTTTTCAATTTCAGGCCTACCTGTTTGACCAATGCACGATTTCGTCTTTACCATGTAGTTGTACAATATTTTTGCGTTAGAGATCATAGGGTGTGTGTGAATTTTTTCATATGCTTCCTTTGTTGGACAGAGATTGCCATTGTTAGAAGAAGCACTAGCAAAAGCAGATTCCAGTGATCCATTGGTTATCTCTACTATAATTGAAGAGTTTTCACATGCTCCAAATTTGAAGAAGAATAGTGCTTACCACAGGTATATATATGAACATCACTTATCTTGGAACAATTTGGTTATGCTGAATTATAGTATCGTATGACTCTTTTCTTGCTACAACTAGAAAACATTCTAGATTTTCTGAATATAGTCGAATTTGGCAGTCACATCCTGATCTACTATGGCTTCTATAGAGTGGTTTGATACAAAAAATGACATTCAGTTTCCATAATATTGTTTTTGTAATTTCATGTGTCCCCTACTTTACTAACTGAATGGATTATATATGGTCTTTGATTGACTCAGTTATCTGTTCCATCTAAAAATTATGACTGATCTGTCTCTGTCACATTTGTTCCTTTGTTATATTAATACATGTATCCTCTTATGATCCAGAAATGCTGCATAACTAGTTTTCTAATGTAATTACTTTAGTAGTCTGGCCACAGACCAGATTTTCCAATCTGATTGTGATGCACCGGTATCTGCCAGGTTGGATGTCATCAACAAATGCTTTTCTCGAAGAACAGTTGAAGATATTATTGCAGCCCTTGTAAGGGACAAGGCATACTTGTTTGATCTAGTGCTTCTTGCCCAGGCTACTCCTAGTTTGACCTTTTCTATATCATGTAGTTTGATTTCATGTTTCTAGGAAAGGGTGTCTGCTGACAAGAAGGATGATTGGATCTCTTCCACCATTCAGTCACTGAAGAAAGCCTCACCTATGAGCCTTAAAATTTCTTTGAGATCGGTACACTTCAGTGACCATTCTTAGTTTGTATTATTCTACATATCAGAATTTTTTTCTCTGACTTTGAAATATTATTTCTCCACATATATACGTGGCCCCAACCTCGAGTCCCCTGCCATTGCTTCATTACTCTAAATTAGGTGGATGTTAATCAGAAACATTTGTATTTTTGGACATTGGCTAAATTAACTTTGTTCACAAGATCCCTTGACTAGATTTTTGAATGAGATCTAATTATTTGAAATGGAGGAAAAGTTCATATTGTGAACTGAAGAACACAAAACTTAAGCTTGTCTTGCCTTTATTTTACATTTCTCAAACCTTCAAGGATTGTTGGTAAGTGTAATGCTTGTGGACTATGCATGGATGTATATTGTAAGAATGGGCTTTGGCATAGCTCAATAGACTATGTAAACTTCTGTTTTGCTAAAGATATCTGGCTTTTTAATGAGAAAAGAGTTTCAAAAGTTAGAAATTTTACATGATTCTAACATCTGACGTTTCCTCCCATCATCCTCTGCAGATTAGAGAAGGAAGGCTCCAGGGCATTGGTAAATGCCTCGTCCGAGAGTTCAGAATGGTTTGTCATGTGATGCTGGGAGAAGTTAGCAAGGATTTCGTTGAGGTACCAACGCACCTTCTCTTAACTCGCTGTCTCTATATGCTTCCCAATAAATGAATGCCTAAAAAAGAACTGCTCCAAATTCAGGGCTGCAGAGCTATGCTGTTGGACAAGGACAGAAATCCGAAGGTACACGCACATTTTTATATCTGTAAATGAAGATTTAGCTAAAGACTTTTTGGTAAGACCCTCTTTTTCTTGTTTCTCCTGGTTTTGCAGTGGGCACCTTCGAAGCTAGAGTTGATCAGCGACGAAATGGTGGACCGTTACTTCTCTAAAGTAGATGATGTTGACTGGGAAGATCTGAAACTCCCTGTAACCTCTAAGTTACCTGCATATGCCATTGCTAAGCTTTAAATATTATTCGTCATGCCTTGTATAATTTGGGTAGAAAATATAACGTGACTCCCCATATATAAGGTTGTGAAGAATGGGTGGGTAGCGAGCATACCTTTCCGTTTACATAAACTTACCTCAAATTAGGACCATAGAACATTATCATATGATAGTGGTATTGGTAAATCAAGCCATGATTTACAAAAGCTGTATTCTATCTCTGTTTTATTCTACTAGACATATAATTCGTATACTTGTGCCGTTGTCTTTCTGGTTGATGATTTAAGTTTTGGGACATTTTGTTGTTGTTGGGGACTTTTTTGTTATTTTTGTTGTAACTTTTCTCTATGGAGAAGAAACCAGCAGCTGTTATGCGATAGGCTGATAGCGTACCTTGTGTATTACAAACTCAATTTGTGAGGAAATTGTGTTAAAGAATCCTTAAGAGTACGGAGCAATCAAAACCCCAAGCAAATTGTATATATACATACCCGATTTTCCATCAAGTTGTTGGCCCAAGTCCGGAAATTGAAAGTCTAGAGTTGGGAACAAAAAAACTTAGTCCGATTACATTCCAATAAACTGCAAATCAAATCTTAAACTTTCACCATTTTTGCATATTAAATCCAACTTTCTAATAAGTAATGTATCCAATTTGTAATCTCACCTAGATATATTGTTTGCTTCGAACTCAAAATTGATTGAAAACTTTAGAAGCTATTGTCTAAATTGTACTCTTGTGTTGTCAATTTCATTGTCGGACATTCGGCAGTTGAGTAACCGACCTGAGATTTGGCATGGTAGAGTTAGAGCTTTTTGATAGTTCGACCTACAATTTCGGACCTTGGATGATAAAATTCATAGCATGAAAGGACAACATATACAATGGGCTTCAAAAACTCTTAACAAATCTTGGGGTCAATTATAGTTTATAGCTTAAGGCCCAGTTTGGTATGCATGTTAAAGCCTAGATAGGATACCTTATTCTTGCCCAACAGTGATATTTGTGTGTTTGATAGCAGTGATTATTTTTATCTCGCCCTGTAACATCCCCAATGATAGGTCTCTTCAAGACGTACATATGTGATCGAACGGATGTACGAACAAGTTTTGATAAAGTGGTTATTTTTAATACGAAACGTTCGATTAGGGTTTTTCGACGTAAGTGGCGAATTAAGAAAAG
>JAYDZE010159229.1:0-22141 GCA_034509125.1 Monilaria moniliformis | reverse complement strand
AGACGGGCCGAGTTAATAAACTCGGGCCCTATCATCCATACCAAACACTACATATTTTACTGTTGGGCCGAGATTTGGTGGGTTTATTTACCTTAAATGGGCTACCAAAAGGGGCCTAAATGTATTGCGATACTACTTAAGACTTGAACACTCACATTCCCTCTCATATATGCAATTTTTGATAATCCATTTATATATCACAATAATATCTATTTTGATTATAATCATAAATTATACAAATACAAACAGCATTTAATATGATTTTCCAACATGTAGCATGTGCATGCATTCCTAGATTTCTTTTTTCATTTTCAATGCACAAGAGAACAAAAATTATATCATACAACAATGTGATTTTTTAGATTAACATATATATATACATATATAATATTTTTTTATATGATAATATTTTTTATATCTTCAAAACATGCTTGTTTTCATAAAGTTAGTAAACTATATAAAGATCAATATTTAAACAACAATAATAACATTTCTTTCACCAACCAAATCCCTAAATTAAAAACGATTGGAAAATTAATAGATAATAAACAAAAAAGTATGTGCAATATATAAACTAGAATAGTTTAAATAGTTAATTGAAGTGACTGGTTTGGTTGAGTATAATTACAAAACATCACAAAATATTGGTAATACAAGGAGATAATTAATAAGAAAATGTTGGTTAGTCGAAAGAATTTACGCAACTCCAAGGTTGTGACTTGAAAATTTCATATTGCTTTCTTGATTACGTTTCTATTCTATGATTTCTATCCCAACAATAGTGTACAGTCTCCATCATTTGTGTCTCTGTCAATAAGTAGGATTTATTACCAATTAGTAATGTGATTACATTAAAGAATGTGAAAACACATAACAAACCTAGTATTTTAAATTAACACACACCTTGAGCATCAGGAAGAATAATTTTCATTCGAAATAGTCCAATTTTTCTAATTATACGTGGGAATTGTTAATCTTCCAATATTTGCCGGCTGAAATTGATTAAAAATAATGTCAATGTGTGATCCACATGTACATTAGAATTTCCATTTTTTTATTGTGTATTTTATTTCAACATTTCAAAACTTAAGAAAATAATAGAAATATAATATATCAATTTTTGGCACAATAATTAAAACATAAAGTTATAAACCATTATATAATACGTATAATAATATAAGTCTTAGCATAATAATTACAGCTATAAGATTGTACAGAGTCAGCAAAATCATGTTACAACATATATAGTATCAGAAAATAACTTTAAAATGCATTCCACTGACATGTATGTAGCCTTCCCAATCAAAGATAAACATTGTCACATATGCACCGGAGTAGTGGTTTGCCGAGGCCGGAATGAAAATTGTGGAATGGAGAGAATGGAGCCGGGAGAAATTGAATCGTGAATCACTAATATTCTAAGCAACTAAACCCTAATTTAATTAGCTAATGGGTTGTGTTATTGGATAAATAAATCGGATTATTAGGTAAATGAGTTGGTTTGCTTAACATTCTCCACTGTAGTCTGTTCAGAGAATTTGATTTTTTTTCTTTCTATTTGGTTTTTAACTTGAGCTTTCCATTTAAGAAAAATTTCTAGGACAGTCATCTCTAGTTATTAGATAAATGGATCGGTCTTGCTGATATCAGAATTTGAGTCACTGACTTTATTATTTACTCCATTTTTTAGCATCATAATTTGTTCCTGCATTTTATACTATGGATGATGTCCTGGATGATCCAAATTTAGAGCATATTTATTAAAGAGGTATGCATTTTTGCTAATTCTATTTAATTTTATTCGTAAATAATGTCCTTATAAATTAATTGTTAATGAGGTTAGATAATGGCGCATAGTGGGGAAAGAGCCTTCTTGAATACTTCTCGTGCGAGATCAAGGAAAAATATATAAATTTTTTAACTGGATTCATTATTTTAATTGTTGTCATCGTCTTAATACTCATAAAAAGCTATTTTTTTCTCTAATTATAGACGCTTGTTGGGCATATGTCGTTATAACGATAATGTATGTGGATGAGGTTTCTAAAAGAAAATTTTCGTGTCAGGACGCCTGTGTAGATGGATATGATCCAACATTTCCTGGGATGACCCATGACACAAAATTCTTCTCTTGGAAACCTCGTCTCCATACATTGTCGCTTTGACGATAAATGCCCAACAAGCGTCTAAAAAACAAGAGATAAAAATAGCTTTTTGTAAGTATTAAGACAATGTCAATATTTACGAAAAAATAAGTCGAATTAGCGAAAATGCATACCTCCTATATAAAAAATCATGCTCTAAATTTGGATAATTGAGAACACAATCCTTAGTAGAAAATACAGAAACACTTTTTGATGCTGAGAAATATAAAGTAAATAGTAAAGTCAGTGACTCAAATTCTGATATCAACAAGACTATTCAATCAGAATCATTAAAGCAAGATTTTGTTAAAAGGTACGAAGGCTTGCAAATTCAAATTTTGTAAGCACTGTACTGTGTTCTTAGAATACAATGAAGAATGAGATTTGGCATTTTTATCCATAATACTAAACGTATTCTGGATTATGTGCACTCAGATGTGTGGAGACGTACTATTATTAAGAACAAAGATTAATTCATTTAGATTTTTCTTAACTGGAAAGCTCAAGTTAACTAGATAGGAGGAAAAAAATCAGAGTTCTCCGAATAGACAATGATGGGAGCAAACCGACCTATTTACCCAATAATCCGACCCGTTTACCAAATAACACAATCCATTAGCCAGTTAAATTAAGGTTTAGCTTTTTAGGACAATCGCGATTTGCTACTTATTTCTCCCAGCGCTGTGACAATGTTTCTGAGGAAGTTGAACGAATTCTATTTAAGAAACCAGTAGTTGATGCCATTTGGATGATAGAGTTCTGTAATTGTCGTAGTATGCTATGTAAATATTTTTTCTTTAGATTTAAATGCTTCAGTTTATCTTTTAACATTAACTGATAATGTCTTTAAAAGACATTATTAATTGATAAAAATATTAAATCATCAAATGTTGATTTGGTATATTTTTAATTTGGTATAATTTTTTATTGTTGGGATATTTTGACAGATTTAGTCTCTTACAATGCAGGTTGGGCTCAACTTAATATTGTAACCATTATTGGTTACGGACACGAAGGTGAAGACAGGTATTACATATGTCAAAATTTGCACAACAACAACTGGGGTTACAAATGATACTTTAAAATCTTGATCGATTCTGTTTGTATGACATATGTTCCTCAGGACACTCAGAGTCCTATTTTACAGATATGTTCTATTTTACATCTGTCTACCTCAACAACACCGTCCCATACAGAACCATCAATTTTTTTAAATTTTCGATAACCTACCCACGGATAAATACTTGCTGGGCATAGGCCATAGTCAGTGACATACGTAAATGCATTTGGATAATAACTTCTAAACCCTTTGCGTGACAGCCTTTCGATAAAAAGTTCTAAACCCTTTGCGCAGGATATTATATAAACCCGAAATCGAAACTCTTCCAATATGCATGTATAGATAGATATGATCCAACATTTTTGGGGTGACCCAGGAAATAAATTTATTCCTTTAGAAACCTCATCTCTATACATCGTCGCTGCGACGACAAATGCCCAACAAGCGTCTAAAAACAAGAGAAAAATTTGGCTTTTTATATGTATTAAGACAATGCCAACAATTAAAATAATGAATTTAGTTTAACAACTAATTTGGATCATTCCCCATTCCCCACCAAGCGTATTCCACCTAAACGTCATTAACAAGTAATTTATAAGGACATCATTTACGAAAAAAAATAAATAGAATCGGCAAAAATGCATGCCTCTTTAATAAATAAATCATGCTCTAAATTTGGATCATTTAGAACAACATCTATAGTAGAAAATGCAGAAACACCTTTTGAAGCTAAAAGAATGAAGTAAATTGTAAAGTCAGTGACTCAAATTCAGATATCAGCAAGACCTACCCATCTACCTAATAACTAGAGATGAAATTCTTGGGATTTTTCTTAAGTGGAAAGCTCAAATTGAAAACCAAATGGAAGGAAAAAATAAAAAAATAAAAAAACAAAGTCTCCGTACAAACAACGGTGAAGAATGTTGAGCAAACCGACTCATTTACCCAACAACCGACTCATTTACCCAATAACCCGACCCGTTAGGTAATTAAATTAGGGTTTAGTTGTTTAGAATAATCGCGATTCGTGATTCATTTTCTCCCACATCCATTCTCTCCATTCCACAATTTTCACTCCGCCTTCAGTGACCCACTACTCTGCCAGCGACCCACAATTTTGTAAAGTCGGCTGAATGACATTTTTTTTTGCTCCATATATATACCCTTAAATATGCATAATGTGTTATGCAATTAATTATGGTACAGATTTGATTTGCATAAAATTTGCTTTGACATTCGAGTGAATAAAATAAACTTGATTGAGTTCGTTGTAACAATGACTGATTAAAATATATTTTTAATCACAAACACATTATGGTGTTTGCTCATTGTTATAATATATGTATTTGTTACAAACCAACATGAGATTGACTCCTATGATTATACGGACTATGGTTCAATATATGAGAATGATGCATATGACAGTTAAGGTAACCGAATATAGGATCGATCCTAAAGATACAATAATCGAACATGTCATTAAAGTGAACAAGAAGATTCAAGAAATAATTTAGAAGGGTATCATGTACATGAGGGATGACTAAATAAAGTATAAAATGGTGATGGACATTCTTACATCAGAAAAAGATAGAGACTTGTTGTTTCAAATTTGGTTTTTTGAGAAGAACAAGAAATATAATGTCCTTATCACCAATTTTGTGAAAGCGTGTATGAAGAGAGGGGCGAAGATGATTGCGATCCTCACTACAAGCTCCCCGACATGCAAGATAAATCACAAAATCATTGGTACGCTATGGATGGCCTTATATGAGTGTCAAGCTACCCGAGATTTTTGTGAAATTCTTTCTAGTCACTGTGATGAATCTTAATGTGTGAAGTCAAGCTAGCATATGTGCTTTATTGAACTCTAGTTTATGTTTATGTTCTTTGATATTTCATGTACATCTGCTACAGACTAAACGATCAAAGGGTTAAATGATCAAAACAGCCAGCTACACTCCAGTGATGCCTTCATCTTTGATCCCCGTCCTTATCCTCCCGACAATACAAAACGAAGTCTTTACATATTGGCTGCCTAATACTTCGTTCATCAAAGCTCGGTTTGAAGGAATCGTTTCACATTTGCAGTAGAAAATGACAATAGATTTTAGTGAATGTTAGTGCAGAAAAAATATACTTCCAAATCGTACACAATGAAGAACTATCTTGCAACTTTTACAGAGAAACATTTTATGGTTAATAAATTCTACTTTCCATATCTAAAATTTTCAAATAACCACTGCAATACACTATTCAAAACTGTCAACGGTCAGCTTGCTGAATATTGGCTAAGATCATGCTCTTGAAATGGAAACAAACTGTCCACTTTAAATTATGGTTAAACCGCCTTTCATTTATTGGATGTAATCAAACTGAATAAAACCATTATTCATATTAGAAAGAATAATAAAACGTAAAAGGAGGAAAATATTAATTACATACAATTGCTTCTAGAGAGTCTAAATATAGTTTCAAGGCAGACTTTAGAACATTGATTGATAATAAAATATTATTAACATCCCATCCAATATTACTGGAGTCACAAGAATAAAATATGATGTATTATACTTCGATTCTTCACTTCTTTAAAGAAAAATACTTCTATTAATATATTGCTCGTCTTTGGTCACGGGACTAAGGTTCACTTGACATGCAAAGAATGATTAGGAGGCTATTGGTATGGAAAAATGAAATTAATTAAGTATTAATGGAATAAATTTAAGAACATAATGATGGTATGAATGTTATAATTCAATGACTGAAATTTCGTGGAACGAATATGTAAATGAAACGTCAGTTTATATTGTTATCTTTATAAATGAACGTTTTTTGTATGATCAACTCTTTTTGTATTTAAATTAGATGCAGTGGCTAATATTATTAATACTACAATATAACTACCTTCATATGTATGACTAAAGTATATACTTATATATGTATATTATCGATAGTACTAAAACAAAAATACCGAATATAAATGATTTTTTATGAAGCCGAGATCCAAAAACATATGAGTACTCGCTTCAATTTGGGTTCGATTTCAGTCGCGCATACCAACAACCATCACAAGAAAGTAAAATATGAAATATGTAGTTGAATTTACAGTTAAAGCTTAATTGGTAAGACGATTCTTTTCCAACCAATTGACCAGGAGTTTGAGTCATCTCAAATGCATATGTAGAGAATGTGTGAAAATTATAACTAGATAAGATTACAATAGAATAATCGCACGATTAATTACCAAGCGGGCACTGCACTAGAGAAAGGTTGGGCACGTGACATGGAAGAAGAGATTAATTAAATTGTATTGGGTAGTAAACCTTGGGAAAGTATTACTTACCAAATGCTCAAACAAAGAATAAAGTGAATTGAGTGTTGACATTGCAAAGTCCCACTCAACCCACCAACTAATAATCCCATTCCATGTGAAAACAGCTCCTTTCATTTCCATAAACTAATAATCACACCATATATTACATTACCTAAATACATGATTAGTTAATTTATCACATGGTTAAGTCATAACTAATTTCACCCCACACAAATTTAAGTGTCCCGCCGCCAAATATTCGCCAGTTAATTACTTTTTCTTAATAATTTTTGTTCTTATTTTTCTTTTTCTTTTTTCTATTTGAGGAATATACGTACAAAATTTACACACCAACAAATTAGACTAGGAAACTAGATAAGTGTTATCCCACATCGATTGTTCAATAGATGCACATGTGGCTTATGCTCCCTCCGTCTCTCAATAGTATAGTACAAATTATTATATTTGGTATCTTCTAAAAGTATAACACTTTCTATTTTAAAAATAACTCCACACTCTACTTTATATTTTAATCTTCCAAATAGTTTTTATTTACTAAAATCATATTTTTCTAATATATTGCCAAATTTGAAAACAAAATTTTGGGGGAAACTATATTTAGTAGTAGCTTTAATATATATATATATATATATATTTATATATAAATAGAGAGAGAGAGAGAGTAAATAAAATATGATTTTTATTTATTATAATGAACTAAAAAATTCAATTCTTCGATTTACTATCGTTCTTGGTATGAAACTAAAAGCAACTACTTTTTTAAACTTTTCCAAAGATAACAATAAAGAAAACAAGATTATAAATGTGTGAGTAAACTTATGAGCTAGTTTATTCATTATATAACTATTAATTTGATGTTTAGCTTATAATATTTATATAGTATTTATTTTAAATAAATGATATGATACTGGAAGGCAATAAATTTATGTGGGAGACGAATTTAAAAATAAAATGAGTGAATTTTATTCAGTTAGCTGGAAATATTAGAGAAGATAAATATTTAAATTTATTTCCCAATAACTAAAAAAATGAAGTTGTATGGAAGGGAAAGAGGGATGGTTGAAAGAACTATAGTTGAAGCATGCGACCAATAATTGATAATGATCATCCATCTCTCAAATTAGAAAAATGATAAGACGCGGGATCTTAATCTTTTGTGAAAACCTTATTAGCATCCACCACTTAGCTGTCTTTTTCAGACATGAAACATTATTAATTAATATTATTTTAATCCATGCAACAACCACTATTGATTCTGGCGAAGGTTCTACGGTAACTGACATTCCACCTGCCACCTTGTGCCTTACTTGTAATATAATTCACGCTTCATTTTTTATACTCCCATCCGGAGTTGAGTGTATATATAATTTACATATATCACTTCATATTGTATTTTATGTTACATACAATGTAGGTTAATTAGTATTGAATTGGTGTAGCTGGTGAGGTCAATGTACCATAAATATTAGATGTAATAAAAGTTTGTAGTGATTCAGATTGGATCGTGTTATTAGGAAATATAGAAAGGGGTTTGGAAGAGTTGGGAGATCATGGTCTCAGGGCAAATCGAACCTAGGAATTTTTTAAAATTGATCAAGCCACAGTTCGACTACAGTTTAGTATAGTGATTGGGGAATTTTGGATGGTGGGTTTGGAGATTGGATTGTGGTTTTAATTTTAACATCAATTGTATTATCACCTAAGAGTGCGTTTAATATTCATACAATCTTAATCTTCGTAGGCTAATTCTTAATAGTAAATATCGCCAAAAGGTTTTAATTTTTGTTACAAACCACAAGTAAACTTTTATATAAGTTAACTTTTATATAAAATGTGAAATGGTTAAAATGAGAACCCTTACATATTGTGAGAACGGAGAAGCAATTTTTAACTCTTCTATCACGAAAATTTGAAGTAAATGCATATATTTGCTGGATAAATATAGCACCAAGCCACCAAGGTTAGAATCTCATGAAGAGCAAAAGTTTCATTTTTATTCGAGAACAACTGTGAATACAATAATTTCATATGTTCACAGTTCAGTGCATTGTTCTCATATATATTCTCGCAAAAAAATTAGTTTTCACATGAATAAAAATAAAATAGGCATATATGAATAAAATAATAACTAAGTTGTCAATACAACTAAAGTTCTTTAATTGAAATATAATACAAATTGCAACAACCAAAAAACTGAAAACAATTGATAAACACATTGATACAGTTATTAAAATAGGTGCATGTCAATCGCTCACTTACACTCGATAGCTATCGTTCACCAATATATATAGGAGTATTAATTACAAGAAAACATGATTTCCATGAAAGTCCAAATTAAATATTAGGATGTGATGCCATTACAAGTTATAATTAATGGAAACCTTGCAGATTAAGAATGTACCAAAAGGAAAGCATATGTTGTGTCCACGGAAATTGCTTGTACTAGAAATAAAGTGAATTATGAAAAAGGAAGGTTCTTTCCATTAATCACACAAGGACAACAAATAATGTCCATTATTAAAAGTAAAAGGAAAAAGTAGGTCTCATCACAAGATTTTCATGGCATTCTTAAAACAGAGGCAACCCCCTCTTTATAAAAAAAATATAAAAAAAGGACTATATATTTGTGCATATACTGGCTGTCGGCGGACCAAACTTAAATACAAATAAAAAAATGGGTATGTAATTACAGTATTTATACCAAATAACAAGGGCAAAAAAAAAAAAAAGAAACTCTCTCCTGTGGGGGTTCTGAGGAACAATTTCAGTACAAGCACCTCCACCCCTTTATCTTCTGCTCATGCACATTCACCATCCTAAAAAACCTGGTAATATAATGAAAAAATGTGTTATTAACTCAAAAATAAAATAAAATTACAATTCTTGAGAAAAAATTAAATGTTACTAATATGGTGAAAAAAAATTCTGTAACTCACCTTTTCTGCATCATTGTGGATTTCTATCCTTTACTTTTTTCATATATATATATATTTTTTTTTATCATAGTATGAAAATTTAATGACAGGTAGAGAAGTGATGATTCTGCCCAACAGCCCCAAGCATCCTGCATCCCAATTCAAGCAGCTTCCCTGCACATTATTATTTCAGCTGTTAGGCAGTTCGACTAAACAATTAGGAAACAAAATACTAGAATCAAATAATTGTAATAAATCAAGCCACATGTCTCCAATTATTTTCTCTTTGGAAGAATAACAATATTGTGATTCCAGCTAATTAAGTAGTGGACTTCATATAAATGAATTTATTTATTTTAGTATAGTAGAGTCCAAAATCCTCAATATTTGTCACATAAAATACAGTGTGTTTCTATAGAAAGGAAGGTATTTTAATCACCGATGAATATTTATTATAATTTGTCAAAAAAACCGAATAAGACAGGCGATGAATAAAAAGGTGGGCAGTGATAGTCAATTACAGGGTGGTCTCAACAGTAGAAGCTTTTGTAGACTCATATAATTATTATGGAAAACCATAGCTGGACTGCCCTGGAATACTAGCTATGATACATACACCATTCTACTTACTTTACACACCCAACGCAGCCCTACATCACTGTCCACTCATGAGCCTCCACCGTGTTCCCGACACCACTTGATACTTCCCATCCCCATTTTGCACCGACAAATATCACTATATAATTTCGGTACTAACTTCTAAGCCCGAGGTTAATAGTAGACTATAGGAATAATATTCTCTAAAATATTTAATTGTTACTTATAATTCTAGTGAACTAAAATATATTTTTCAATATTAATTAAATGTGATTGTAACAGCCTGCCTAATAGGATGCTAATGGTCAATTGTTTTATTAGAATCGTCATTAAATGATGTGTTACGCCCTAGTCTCGACTTGGTTTAGTTAAAATGTTGAATATTAGTGACCTATTAACCACCAGTTGAGTAAATAAAGTCTGATTAATGATCAAGAGAAAAAGGGCTAAACGTGCGTATAAGTTCAGCAACTAAAATTCGCCGGAGACAACCTGAATTTTCCCACTGGAAACACAATCTACAAGACTAACAATAGTAATAACCCTTTAATTTCACCAATCAATTCTTGACAAAACCAATTTCCCCAATTTCTAACGTAAAAATTAACCAACGACTTTAATCAAGAATTAGCAGATAAAGGATAAACGAATTCGGACTAAAAAATATTAAATGAACATACCTCTTCTCGGCTTGGAAACAATCTTGGCGAGCGGAGCAGCTTTGGGAGCGGCGGTCTCCTCCACCGGGAAGAGAACGCCGTCGATACCCTGAACGGAGATTCTGCCATCGGTGTAAATATCGGGGTCGAAGAGGTAAGCGGAGCCCTCGCCGTGGCCGAATTTCACCGACCCGTCGGCCTCCTCCGCCACCACCTTATGCGGCAGTCTCAATGTGTCGTATTTCACCTTCCCGAATCTCCTCACAGAATTGTACATACTCTCCTCCGTCTGGTACTCGGGAATCAGATGATAATACATTATCTGCTCCGGCGCCCCCGGCTCGCTTAGCTGGTCCGTCGTCAGCTTTGCCATGGCCTCATCGTTCGGCGCCAACACCGTCAGCACGTAGCCCTCGGAGACCAGCCGCCCCATCTCGGTGGCGAGTGACGTTAGATTGACCAAGATATCCGCCATCTCGTTGTAGCCGCCGTAATGCAGGAGGGTTTGGATGAAGTCCTTCACCTGGCTCTCGCCGTCGAAGTGGTGGTGCGGGCCGCCGGGTCCGGGAGCGGGGGCGGGGGCCAGGGAGGGGCCGGGGGCCAGGGCGTCGTAGAAGGGGAGGGCCGGGGGGGCGCCAGCGGGGACGGCTGGTGCGGATTTCTTCAGGCGGTGCGTCCGCGGGTCGACCTCCGGTGCGCCCTCAGGAATCACGGCGGAGGTGGCCCGCAGGCTCCGGCGCGCGTTGAACTCCTGCTGCACGGATTTGGGAACCAGCAGCCTCTCAATGCCGTGGATGATTCCGTCGGGGCGGACGATGTCGTCGGATTTGATAACCCTCGCCGTGCCGACGATCTTCTGGCCGTTTTTCTCGTGGAGCGGAATCATCTCGCCGGCGGCGTCACGGCAGAGGCTGGTGTGGAGAACGGGCTTCTTCCTGGGCCCGACAGGCCAGTGATTGGACTGAATGCGTGTGGGAATCATGTGGAAGAGCAGGAGATTTTGGAGGGATTTGAGATTCCGGGGCTCCAGCAGAAAGCGCTTGAACTCGGGGTCCAAGTCCCGCTCTAACGCCTCATTCCTGGGGGCGAATATGGAAATGTTGTGGTTGGTGACGGCGTCTTCGAGCGTTTGCAGCAGCAGCGCCTTCTCCACCAGCTCCGACAGTTCGGTGTAATGGGAGTCGAGGAGAGCTACGAGGACTGAATTGGAATTGATCTGACCGGCGGAGTTTGCTTGTTTCGCCGGCAGCGCGGAGGCGGTGATGGCGAGGAGAGCGAGGAAGGCGAGAGAGAGGAGATTGGGGGCGCCATAGATCTGAGAATCCATTACGATTGATGAATTTGGGGGTTTCTCGCTCTAGAGTAATAATACTATAAGTTAATGGGTGTGCGTGTGTGTGTGTGTGTTGCTTTCTCTCTCTTCTTTGGGAGAATAGCGTCAGAGAAAATATGTGGAGTTGGTCTGGAGGGAGGGAGGGGAGGTTTGGTTAATAGGGCTATGTTGTATAGTGGAATATTAAAAAGTAGGGTGAAGAAGAAAGAAGAGTTCGGAAATAGTAGGAGTCTCTAGGAGAGGCGACGTCGTCTTATGTTATATACTTTTCTTTTACCTTTATTTTATTGTTTTCTACTGCTGTAAAATATCAACTTGGATTCTCTAATATTTTTGCATATAATATAATCATAATTATTAAATATGTGTTACATTTATTGATGCCAGCGAACATGAATGTAATAATAAAGTGTAATATAAGATCTAATAACATACATTTGTGGTTAATGGTGGAAAAGTTTGGTAGAAAATATCGGGTAATACACATTAATCATCTCCTAATTAATTCATATTTTCTATTATTATTTATATTACATTAATTAATAACATAAGATGTATAATATAGAGTAAAGGGAAATTGTTTTTTTTTTTTTACAGTGAGTAAAGGGAAATTGTTGTGAGAGCGAATAGGAGAATTTGCTGAGAGAGAGAGAGAGAGAGGGGGGGATGGATGATGAAAAGTGAAAAACAACCGGAAGCAGCAGATGTAACCAACATTGGTAAGTTTTTATTAGGTATAAAGTTGGAAATGAAGAACAGGCTGGACGAGGGTCCACACGGAGTCACTCTAAAAGTGAGGGTATACGGTGGCAAATAAGGTTATGTTTTATAATCCGACAATACATCTTAATTATAAGAAATTTGTCGAAGCATTAACTTTTATACATAGCTATTTTTTTAACTTTAAATTTAGAAACATAGTTATTCTAATTAAATTGAACAAGATTCTCCTTCGTAATTATCTTTTATATTATTTTTCTTTTATATCTGACATGTTTCTTAATGGTGAAAAAACTATTAGAAGCAAAGTTGCGCGACATTAGTAATTAATTTACATTTTTTTGCACAAGTAGTATTTTTTTATATCTATTTTTGTGTAAAAGTTATAGTAACGTGACTTTCAATTATTGTAGGTCTCATATTTGCATTTTGTTAAATAAATAACTTTTTTTGTAACTCGATGCAAAAGTTCGGCAAAAAAAGCGTTTACTTATAAACCCAAATTATATAAGTTGAAGATTGCTACCCCTAATTAAGAGGTAGTGGTTCTCTAGCTCTTAATTGCTTAATGCATTGACCTTTATAGAGTTTTCAGTGTCGTGGTAAATATCGTAGTTATGGATTTATTTAATAAAATATTTACACTTTATAAGTTCTAGAATTAATTATATTTCAAGATTCGATTTTTTTTTTTAATTGTAAATATGTGAAAAGATAAAATTTTCGATCCCGGAGAGATGGACCAAAAGATATTGTGGTGGAAACATTTTATCAAAAAGTTATAAATATGACTAGTGACAAATATTTTGACGATCAATATTATCTTTTCGAGGTTGGAAATTTTATCTTGGGTTACTTTTACTAAATTTTTTTAAAATAATGTTATTTTTGTAACCCAATCCATAAATCTGGCCATAAAATATAATTTACCTCAAGCATAATGACAAGTCAAAGATTGTTACCCCTAATCAAGATGTATGCATTGGCCTTTATAGACATTTTATTTCTTTTTTATTTTCAACTATTTTTTTACGAACATTTTGATCTCATTTTATTTTCTTTGTTTCCTTTTGTTTTTTCAATTTTATTTTATTTTCTTTATTTGTGCAGATTTTTTTATGTTATTATGCAAGTTTTCATTATTTCAAGTTTTAATTTTTTATCAGTACTTTATTGTTGTTTCTTCGTTTTATACTAATTAAAGTTTTTATTAGTAGAGTGATAAGAATCGTAGAGTACTTAATTGTTTCTATATATGTTATCATGTGTTTGGAAATAATTCAGTCCATTTATATTAATAGTCGTAATTTAAAATCTGAAATTTAAATGTTATAAATTGAGTAATCTCAAATCTATGACAAAATGATATACCTGATTCATTTATTTTTTATTTTATTTTTTCGGTATCAAACAATTTCTCAATTTTTATTAATAATTTTAAAAGTGTAAGAATATGATTCATTTTCCTCCAGGACGATTCAAACTTGACTGATACGAAGACGGAGTTAAGTTTTAGGCTAACATTGAAAAAACTAATTTTATGCATGCCTAGCTTAAAACTAATTGTCTCAAAATAATATTTACCTCTTTCGTAAATTCATGTGCAAAATCAGAATTACATAAAAGTTCGTGTATATTGATGTAATCATTTTAAAATATATATATATATAGTGATGTGAGCGTTTTTTTTTTTTTCTTATCCCCTTCAACGTGAATAATATGTTTCTTCTATAATTTCAAGTAAAAAACAAAGGTTTCCATCAATTATAGCATTAGTCGTGCAGGCTGTGCAGCCACAAATGCGGCTACGGCTGCATTGCGAAGAGGGGTGGGGCAAGCAGCGGTCGCATATTCATCTGTGGACTCGGCTGCAGCGGCCGCGAGGCAGCTGCAATGCAGCATCGAGAGACAACCATGTTTCATTTTTTTGTATATAAAATTGTGTATTTACTTTGTATATAAAATAGGTGAAATAGTTTAGTGGTAGAAATCTTTCACTTTTCTCTAAAGCATGTGGGTTTGAATCTCACTCCTAACATTCATTTTTTTAAATCTTTTCTGTTATTTTTTCACCATTTTTTCATCCTTTTTTCCTTCTTTTTTTGTTTCCTTTTTTTCGATATGCTTTATTTCTATATTTATGTAAGTTTAGGAATTTAAATTATATTTTTTATATTTAATTAATGTAATTTTTGGTATTTAATTCATCTAATTTTAAAATTTTAATTTATGTCATTTTTAGTATTTAATTAATGTAAAATGTTAGGTAGATGTTTAATTAATGGAGAAAATATTCAATCAAGAACAAATAATGGGTTAAGATGGCGGGTCATGTGCAGGTTCTTTTATAAATAAGGACTATTGTACAGGGTAAAATATAAGAAGGGGAATTAAAAAAATAAAATTTGCACACTCTTTGTGGATGCCTAATAAGACATTTGTTGCACACTTTTGATGGATGGAGAGAGTAATATTTTTAAAAATAAAAATAAAATCATAGCCCAAACATATTATATGCATTATGAAAATTCGTATGGTACATATTCTTTGTAAAAACTAACATGTTTAAAGTCACAGAATATAGAACATATAGATATAATATCTACATATATGTTTTATAGTTAAAAATAATATTACTTATCTTGATATTATTTGTAAAATGGGACGATGAAACGCAACTCAATTGGTAAGACGTTTCCCCTGTAACTAAAACCTTTCTTACAATGTTTCACTTTTGCTATTTCCTTTATAGTAAAGAAAATAATTGAGAAAATAATGCACGATTTTCCATGGAAATGAAAAGGAAGAAAGAATTATTATTGCAAAAGAGTGACTAATTAGGCAATTGAAGACAACTTAATAATTAAAATGTTCTTTTCTGTTCTAAAAAATGTGCTTTTTGTTTGTAGAGCAGCAATGAGAATGTTGGTTTAAGTAGGGAATTGAGATTAACCTAAAATAGAAAGCTTAACGCACTAGATGACAAAGTGCCAAATCGCCCTGCCTACACCGACGGCTGCGCACACTGGATTCCAACTCCGACCTACCACGGGTCGGCTATGAAGCCCAGCAAACTCCGAAACGGAGCTGTCACCGTCCGACAGTGAATGTGTATAGTTTCTACGCTAATTCACCTTAAATATTTTATTTCATACTCTTTAAATTTCATATATTACTTTATTATTTTCAATAAAATTTAATTTTTGATTGAAGCCTTTAATATATTAAGCATAGATAATTTATTCAAAGGATGTCTTGTTTGTTTTTAATGTGCAGAAAGTCTATCTATAGTAGTATTATTATTTGAGTTTACGATAATATATTGTAGTTTTATTCGCTAATTCAGTTGTTAAGATGTTTTCTATTCAACCAATAGATTGCAGATAAAAGTTTGAATCATTTAATTGACATGAGTATCGGTGTGTTTGAGTTGTCAAACAATTTCAAATAAACTAGTGGACTATGTTAATTTGTTAAATAAAACATTCCCTTTGTTTTTTTAGTTTCAATGGAAGGCTTTCTAATTATTTGTCATTTTGATTTCAAAATATTTTCTAGTATTCCATATATACATCTTAACTTGGCATGCAAGCATGTTCAATCTTACTACAATGTAATATATAGTTTATAATTTCGCTAGAGAATCAAATTTAGTCCTAATAAATAGTTAGCAAACCTCTAAAACATAATGGTCTATTGTGCTAATATTACCAATCAAATTACTAATATTGTCACGAACTTAATATAACTTGTTTATTGGTATTTTAAGTAAACAACTTACAATATTATATGGAACAATTCAAAGATAGTCATTTTATTATATTAAAGAGAAAAGTAATTATAACTTTAAAAATAATATAAAAATTAGGTATTACCACTTCAAGGTAGGGTTAATATAAAAACTACTCCACTTTTTATCGCGAAAACTAAAACACTGCACTAAACGTATAAAATCACTACATTCACAATGAAACAAACTACATTACGACAAATAAAATTAAATAAAAATTTTCGCTTCTCATGGAATTCGAAACTACATTTGATTTTTTCTTAAATCAATTTCATTAAGAGTAAATATGTATATATACATAAAAGTAATTATATATTGTAGATTCTTATAACTATGACTAGAATATATTATCTTTGTGAATAAATAAGATAGAAACATAATTATTTCATATTATATGTAATTATATAATTATGGGTTTGTTTTGGTGCGTGTACGTAGTCGCGTTTGGTTGGTGCGACATTCACGTTTAATGGGGACTTCTCTCCTAATTGGAAGATCTTTTGACATCATCACGCACATTACTACTTTAAAACATTATTTCATATAATTTTTTTCTTCTCAATACTTTAATTTGGATTCTATATAAAAGGCATTTTGGCTTCCTCAGTAAAGATCACAGACAGATATGGGGCCGCCTACCCATTGAGTTATGGAGACTTTAATATATATTTAGATATTAATTATTAATCATGTATATTTGGTCCATCAATTATTTATAAATTATTATGATCAAATAATGTTTGTCACGGGAGACTAATTAATCTTTTACCCTATAGTCTCTATTTTCTTGAATTCAATCTCTTTGGGCATCTTTAATATATTCTCTACTTCTCATAATTAATCAAGTTTTATATAATTAAGAAGCTCAATTATTATAATAAGGGAAAATCATTGGGAAGGAAATATTTTTGGGAAGCATGTAAAAGACTTATCGAAGTAGATGTACCAATTTCTCAGCTTTTCTATTTTAGAACTTGCATTTTGAACTTTTAATAATATATGTCTAGGAAATACATTGATGCCAATCGATACAAACCAATCATTCTTTACAAAAATATATAATCACTTCATTTTGTGATTTATAGTGTCATCATTACATTTATTTGGATTATTAAGACTTTTAAATTTTTTTCATTTATATGAAAGTGAGCCAAGTCTTAATCAATTAACTTTTGACAATCCGTTCGAACAATCAAATTAATTATTAAAAACATTATTTTCTTATGGCATGACCGACAATTTGTTCCTTAACCTTGCACAAAAGGACAATATGGTTCCTATTGTTTTATTTAGATAAACATACCCTCTTGTAAATTGCTAAAAAAATCGAATATACTAATAATAATAATTATTATTATTATTATTATTTAATAGTTCTGTTGTTTTAGTATGAGCTAACCTTTTTCAAATTATTTTTCAATTGGATTTTTTTTTTAGTTAAAACTATTTTCTAGCATTTTGTTTTGGTTAATATCATTAACTTGCGCAATTAATTATTGTATAAGTGACCAAAATTTGATCCAAAGTGAACGATTTGCATAAAGGATTAAAGCTTAGGACACAAAATTACTTCTTTTGTTATCATTAATTCCCATACTTGGATGCCGATTCCAAGACTTCTTCTTCTTTATTTTTTTTTTCTTTTTTTTTTTTTTTCTGAGAGGGCCAATTCGAGGGCTTGATTGCTCAATAATGCCCTCATGGAATAATAATAATAGTTTAATTAAAATATAAACCACAAAATAAGATTTGGTGATCAATTTTTCCATAAAGTACAGCCCGTGGCTGTCGGTGCCGATTTGCCGAATGACGTTCAAATCATCTGCATATAAATTTCGATGTATGAGTTATATTTTTATAAAAATCTATATGTATAAATTTACATGTGGGCCATCATAATTATTCTACTCCCATGCCTTTATTAATTATTATATTACTGTCTTAAAATACGTACTAATTAGATCTCATTTTTCACGCCCTCTTTTGCTTCAATCAGATTATAAATTAACTCTCTTTATCGAGAGTGGAAGGAATATGCTATTATTTCTTTATTATATGGTTAGGTTTTAGATATTCATCCAACAACGTATATGAGAACTCAAGAAAATTAAAAAGAATGAATTTACGTAACTCGAGATTATTTATTCCCAAAAAAATCACACAACTACTTATAAATACATTTTAGATCAATATCAGTATGTGTAAACTGCATAACAAGTACCTTGCACCTCTATGTATTGTAGGTTAAGGAGGCCCAAGCTACTTTATAATTTCAATCAAACTGTCTAATCCTCCAACAAAAATAGCCCCACTCAGTACGGAAAGGAATTACATTAGCCCAAGCCCACAAAACATGATCACCTAATATATTTATATCTCATTTATAAATATTTATTTTTTATGTATTCATTTATTTAGTTATTAATTATGGTGGTGGTGGACATACTGGTGCTGCTACTGGGACCTGCTAAATAAAGACAGAGTAGAACAAGAAAGCACTTATATAATATAATATAATATTATATATATATATATATATATTATCAAATATCTCCCACCGACAAAAGTTGGGTACACGAAAAAATCAAGAAATGAAAACCCATAAAAACATGGGTCATGTAAATAGTATAACAAATTAGTTTGTCCGATGCTACTACTCCAACAATGGAGTTGGTCAAATTCGGGAGTTGGGAGTTGGGAGTGGAGATGATGACTAGCTCAATTAAATATTTAAACTAATGCAGCATCCAAATGCTACGAGTATAAAATGTATTAACCAAATCAAATTGGAATGATGTCATGATGGAAAATAATTATACAGGAATTATATACTTTATGATTGGTAGTTATGCAT
This sequence comes from Monilaria moniliformis, assembly GCA_034509125.1. Lineage (NCBI taxonomy): Eukaryota > Viridiplantae > Streptophyta > Magnoliopsida > Caryophyllales > Aizoaceae > Monilaria > Monilaria moniliformis. The sequence goes on along the minus strand of JAYDZE010159229.1, from coordinate 2,738 downwards.
ATAAGTTTTAACGAAAGAATGGAGGAGATAGCAATTTAATTTTCTTTATTTCATCCTAGGGGTGAGCAAAATACCCGAAATCCGAACTGAACCAAACCAAACCGAAATTTAAAATTTGGTTCCTTTTTTTTTTTTTTTTTTTTTTTTTTTTTCCGGTTCAGTTCGGTTTTGATTTTTCACAAATTTCGGTTTTTCGGTTCGGTTCGGATATACTATAAACCGAAAAAACCGAAAAACCAAATTTATATTTAATATTATATATATATATATTAATAATATAATAATAACTAAATATATGTATACATATTTAATATATGCATATATTTAAATTTTTACATATATATATTTCATATATATACATACATTTTTTGGATTTTTGGATTTTCGGTTTTTCGGTTTTTTTTTTATTTTTCAGTTTTTTCGAATAATTTTATGAAATTTCGGTTTTTTCGGTTCGGATCGGTTTTCATTGTTCGTATTTCGGTTTTTCAGGTTCGATTTTTTGGATAATTCAGTTCGGTTCGGTTTTAATTTTAAAAAAAAATCAGTTTTTCGGTTCGGTTCGGTTCGGTTTGGGCAAAAAACCAAACCGAAAACCGAATGCTCACCCCTAGCTTCAATCTTGTGTAAATACTCTACAACTTTGCCTCTGAAAGCTTACCCCTTACACTTATTCATTTGAAATACCATTAATTTTAGTTGTGTTACAACACTTATCTAAGGTGATATTATATATGCAGGTGCCTTTGTTGACATAACTGATGTGGTGCAGGGGTAGGTGTGATATTTAATTCATAATGCAATGGTTAAGATATTGGCAATACGTGGTGAAGGTAGGTGTAATATGCATTTTTGGATTAAAAAACTATTCAATAATATCATTTCTCAAATTACTAAATAATATCGTCTGAAGCACCAACTACATCTTAAGTAAATCATGTTTAGTAAAAAAAAAACAATTTGAATTTGATAAAAATAAAGTTGATTGATTAGTACTGCTTTCTATCATCTTGCATACTTGATCTTTATTTTCACGACGACCGCATCTTTGGGTTGTGCTCATTTTACTCCGTCTCTCTGGAACCGTTGTTGGTTCAGGCCGCTTCTTCTACATTATGAAATATAATTTAGCACTATATTACAAACATTTGCTTTTTGAATAATTCATGTTAAAATTGTACCTCTATGTTACGTGACGACACGGAAGCGGATGCTGTTTCTTGAGGTCGAACCCTTTAATCCTGAGATGACTACATTCTCGAGGAATCTATTACATTTTAAAATATCATAACAAATACCTAAAAGTTGGCATAATATCATAACATGTACCTAAAGGTTGGCATAATATCATAACATGTACCTACTGACATAATATCATAACAGGTACCTAAAGGTTAGCGTAATATCATAACAGATACCTAAAGGTTGGCATAATATCATAACAGGTACCTAATGGTTAGCATAATATCATAACATGTACCTAAAGGTTACCATAATATCATAACACATACCTAAAGGTTGGCATAATATCATAACAAGTACATAAACTAGCGAAATATCCTTCGAAGTACCTAAATATCTGAATTTTAGAACATAAACTTATCTCTTAGGGGGATCTTTTTTACAGCTTCGTCTGTTATGTCATTCTCCTCCACATCTGTCACATCTCATGAAGACGTTGCATTTTAGTCCTTCCACTCTATCTTCATGAACACTAATCTTAGTGGCTTCCTTTTAGATCTTTCTTAGCAGACCACGTTGTCTCTTGGTTTTTGGTAGGCCCATCTCAAATCCAACATCAAAGTTATTCGGCCAGTTTTCCATCCCATTAATGTGGAACAACACATTGTCGTACAACTTCACCATGGTTTCCCGAGAATAGTACTGCGAAACATAGTCGATATAAGGTATGACCATTTTACAAAATGCACGCAATACTATGAATGCACGGTATCCCACGAATTTTCCACAGCCGACAGGTGCACGTCCGAGCTCGCAAGTTCACCACATACTGTCTCACTGGTCCGGAAACCTGGTAAGAATCCTCCTCGTTCCATATTGTTCGCCATTATGTTGCAGCTCTTGATTCAATATCAAGTTGCTCATTTATGACCGAAGGCACTGCATAATCGTACGACTTTATCCACTGTCCCTTTCTCTCGGACCTGCACTGCCAGCTTTCCTATGATCCTCAAACTGGATTTCAACAGTGGACCCAGGGTGTGTCCATATAAATTTATTCTTGTTATCGAACAACATTCTGTACTGACGGTCCGTCTTTCAGTAGATGTTTTCAAGTGCTGCATCTCGTGCACGACATGCCTTTATACTACTAAGAGTGGACCCAAACTGTTTATTCACGGATTGCCTGATTGTCTGCAACGGGGTGAGCATGTTGGATTTGATCTTCTCCGTGAAACGCTCGGTCAACCACATCTCAATTACTTCATGATTGAATTTCTAAATATTGTACGTAGCTAAGTTGTTAAAAACTCAATTAACCATCTAATTAAAATTATAATGCTAGGAGAATAAAAGATTAATTATAGTTTATGTGGCCCGAATTTTAGAATTATTTATAAAAATAGCATAAATTTTAAAAAATATTAAATTTGGCATGATTTTTAACAAATTTGTAAAACAGACCGAACTTTAAAAATATAAAAATATAGCCTAAACATTCACGAAAGTTGTAAAAGTGACACGAACTTAAAAAAAATATAAAAAAATCTCATATG
>JAYDZE010159118.1:0-22150 GCA_034509125.1 Monilaria moniliformis | reverse complement strand
TCCACTCCTTCAAGTAAGCGAGTTGATCGGAGATAATGGCGAATGGAATGCTGGTCTGATAAATGAGTGGTTCAGTATGCACGAAGCCAACGGTATCATGCAAACACCGATAGGTGATGGTCGCTCGATGGATGAGAGATGGTGGAATCTGGAGCAAAGAGGCACGTTCACAGTAAAGTCGGCCTATCACTGGAAAATGCGGCAGCTTGCTGGGCCTATGGAAGAGAGCACAAGTGGCCAGAATTGGTGGGATAAACACGTGTGGAAGCTCAAAATACCCCCGAAAGTCCGAATCTTCATGTGGCGGGCGTTCCAAAATATGTTGCCCACTGCGGCAAACCTACAAACACACCATGTTCCGGTCGAGGGGGTTTGTGAGAGGTGCAAAGATAGATGGGCAACCACTGAGCACACCCTCCTTTACTGCCCAACCGCCATCTCGGTTTGGAAAAGAAGCAGATTCCGGCGAATTCTCAGCCAAGGCGCCATGCTGGGGCTCAGTAATATTGCGGAAGCAATAAGGGAGGAGCTATCGGAAGATGACTACGAGGTTTGGTGCGTGATGCTGTGGATGGTTTGGAAGTACCTATGTCAACAGCAGCATGAAGCCGAGGGGATTGGTTCTCGACCGACAGAGGAAAGCTGTGTGATTTTTTGCGACTCCTACAGACACGCCTTACCAACACTAACGCACAGCCAAAATCTGGGCGTGAATGTAGGTGAGAGGCAGTGGAAACCCCCGCCGAAAGGTGTTTACCGTGTCGATGTCGATGTGCTTTTCAATCCGAACAAAGCTCAATCTGGTGTAGGAGTAAGTGTTCGTAATGAGGACGGGCATCTCGTCGCAGCAAAATCAAGGCGGACTCCCCCGCGCACGAACGTGATGATAGCGGAACTCTATGCGATCAGGGAAGGAATTCTTTTCAGCATGGAATGCAAGCTAGCTCCGATTGAGATTCACTCGGACTCCATTTTGGCAGTTCGGCTGTTGACGAATAAAGAAGAAGGCGAGGATATACTGCCACCGGACTTCACCGAGATTGTGCAAATGGCAGAACGGTACATGTTGCTCGGAGTCTACCACGTTCGCAGAGAGGCAAACATGGCAGCTCACCATCTGGCCAAGTATGCAGCGAGCAGTGACTCTAGCGACTTTACTCAGGTGTGGCGAGAGTTATACCCTAGTTGACTTATTAGTATTGTAACTGCTGATGCGCTAGTTTAATCCCAGAGTTTGTTTCTGGTTTTCAAAAAAAAAAAAAAAACAGTACGATACGCAGGAGTAGGACTCAGCATATATATTTTTATCAAAAATGGAATATTCACTAAAAATAGTGGATCCAAACTGTCTCCTCTGAACAATTCTTGCCAAAGAAACCAGAAAATAATAATATATTAATTAATTAATTAATGATATGATTACTTATTATACAGAGAGTCGTCGAGGCAAATGGTTATTTACATTATCAAATCATACCCGATTCCCGCCATCAAATGTGGCTCTTTTTCCTAAAACAATTCAGATTATACCATATAAGTTGAAACCTAATCTTCCTCGCAAGTCAAATCATAAAGTATGTCCCAGCTGGATACGCGGTTATAACATTAATTCCAACAATAATAATAATAATACTTCAAAATATAAGCCAAAGAAACTGTCATAGGAGACAACTAACAGAAAGTCTCCTCAAATATAAACAACCCTTGTTTCGTTATTACAAGATTGCACGTTCTCCCCAACATGCTTCCAACAATCATTCTCACCTCCAAACCCCCCTAATAGACACTACCAATTCTACTTCCCCAAAAACTAACCAACTTCTTTTCACACTCCACCGCCGCGGAAATGGGCCGTCCTCCTCCCGTTCCCCTCCTCCTCTCTCTCCTCTTCCTCCTCCTCGTCAATGCAGCTGCAAAACCTTCCTCCTCCTCCTCCTTCACCCCCGCCGATAACTACCTCATCAACTGCGGATCACCCGATTCTAGCATTCTTGACGACGGCAGAACCTTCAAATCCGACCCTCAATCCTCCTCCTACTTATCCACAGAGGAAGACATTTTAGCTTCCATTGCTTCTCTTCCTAATATTTCGTCGCCGTCGCTGTATCTGACTGCAAGAATCTTCCACCACGATTCCATGTACAGATTCCTCATAAGCAAACCCGGTCTCCATTGGATCCGCCTCCATTTCTACCCCCTCCCCCACCCCACCTACAACCTCACCTCCGCCACCTTCACCGTCACCACCGACGACACCGTCCTCCTGCATGGCTTCTCCGCCGCTGGCGCCTCTCAAACCATCTTCAAAGAATACCTCATCAACGCCACCTCCGACAAGCTCACCCTCAAATTCTCCCCCATGAGAAACTCCGCCGCCTTCATCAATGCCATCGAGGTCGTCACCGCCCCCGGCGACCTCATCCCCGACTCCGCCGCCGCCGTCTCTCCCCCTGGCGACTTCGCTGGAGTCAACAAACACGCTCTCGAGGTCTCCTACCGCCTCAACGTCGGCGGCCCCACCGTCACCCCCAAAAACGACACTCTCTCTCGGACATGGCTCCCCTCCGGCGAGTTCCTCGCCTTCCCGGAGGGCGCCAAGAATGTGTCGGTCCCCACCGACGCAATAACCTACCTGAAGGGCGGCGCCACCCCGCTCACCGCCCCGTATTCCATCTACGCGACGGCGGACCAGATGGCGGATTCCTCCACCACCGATCCGAATTTCAACCTAACTTGGATAATGAACGTTGATCCAAGCTTCTCATATTTGATTAGACTCCATTTTTGTGATATAGTGAGCAAAGGCCTCAACGAGCTCTATTTCAACGTCTACATCAACGGAATCACCGGCGCCGCCAATCTCGACCTCTCAGCTCTCACCTCCGGTCTAGCGATACCTTACTACAAGGACTTCGTGCTCAACGCCTCTGCCATCACGAACGGAAGCGTGGTCGTCCAGGTCGGGCCCACCTCGAACGTCATGTCCGCCCTCCCTAACGCCATCTTGAACGGGCTGGAGGTGATGAAGATGAGCAACTCGGCGGGCAGTTTGGACGGGCTTTTTTCAGCTGATGGGAAAAAACCAAGGCAGAGCTCTGTGATGAGAGTTGCAGCTGGAGTCGGGCTAGCGCTGGGGGCGGCAGCGTCGGCCCTGCTTCTGTTCGCCGCTCTGAGATGGTGCAGGAAGCCGAGAGGGTACGAGAAGCAGAAGACGTTCTCGTCATGGCTGCTCCCTATCAACTCCAGCCAATGCAGCTTCATGTCGAGCAAGAGCAAGAGCACGACCTTCTCCACCATCTCCGGCGGCCTCAATCTAGGCAGGTTCTTCAGTCTAAACGAGCTCAAGGAAGCAACCAAGAATTTCGACGAAAAATCCGTGGTCGGAGTTGGTGGATTTGGGAAGGTCTACCTCGGTGAGATCGACGGCGGAGCCACCAAACTTGCCATAAAAAGAGGCAACCCGTCTTCATCTCAGGGGATCAACGAGTTTCAAACAGAGATCCAGCTTCTATCAAAGCTGAGGCACAGGCATCTAGTCTCTCTCATTGGCTACTGCGACGAGCAGTCTGAGATGATTCTTGTCTACGAGTACATGTCCAACGGCCCGCTCCGCGACCACCTGTACGGCTCCAGCCTGCCTCCCCTGTCGTGGAGGCAGAGGCTGGAGGTCTGTATAGGCGCGGCCAGGGGACTGCATTATCTCCACACCGGCTCGACCCAGGGCATCATACATCGTGATGTCAAGACTACAAATATCCTTCTCGACGAGAATCTGTTAGCTAAGGTTTCCGATTTTGGATTGTCGAAGGCAGGGCCCGCGTCGCTGGACCAGACGCACGTGAGCACGGCGGTGAAAGGGAGCTTCGGGTACCTGGACCCGGAGTACTTCAGGCGGCAGCAGCTGACGGAGAAGTCAGATGTGTACTCGTTTGGGGTGGTGCTGTTCGAGGTGCTGTGCGCGAGGGCGGCGCTGGACCCGGCACTGCCGCGGGAGCAGGTGAATCTGGCAGAGTGGGCGAAGCAGCAGCATGCGAGGGGGGCGACAGAGAAGATCGTGGATCCGGTGATTGCCGGCACGATTAGTAAGGAGTCGCTGGTGAAGTATGTGGAGGCGGCAGAGAAGTGTCTGGCGGAATATGGGGTGGACAGGCCGTCGATGGGGGATGTGCTGTGGAATCTTGAGTATGCGCTGCAGCTGCAGGGGGCGGCGGAGGCAGGGGAGGGGGAGATGGTTGTGGGGATGAGTGATGATTCGGGGGTGGTTGGGGCTTCTCCTCTGTTTCTTGAGAGTTTTCATGCAAGATGAGGAGATGATGGATTTTGGTTATTTTTGTTGTTTGTGGAGAAGGGGTTCTTCTTTTGTTTAACATAGGTTGGAGGGAGTAGTGGCATCAGCACGGATGTATCTTTGAAGTTTCTAGTTATGTAATTTCATGCAATCTTCTGAATAATCTGATTTAACTTCTTTTTCACTTTCAACTTCTGTCGTTTAAGGATACGGTATCACTAATATTGATGTGAGATGATGACGAATTTAGTATGTCCTAAAATAGCAACTAATAGTTTTCTCATCCATGATCCATATGTTTTTATTTTCATGCTAAAAAGCCAAAAATTTGTGGGATCTTCCGTAATTAAATTCAATTAGTGATTCACAATTAGATTTAATTAATCACTTATATTCGGATATGCCTCTTCTTCTACATGTACACATCTTCCTTTCTGCAAACTAAATGTGAAACACCAATGTACATTTGTATTTTATTTTTATTGAGTTCAGATTGAATTTGTCAAACTGGCTCTCAAATTTTAAAATTTTAACTGTACAACCTAAATCTCTTTGTTTTTTTGCAACAACAGTTAAAAATTAAAATATATAATAAAATGAATCGATTCACTCATGCATTCCAATTTGATCCCACCATAGAGTAGTATAGTGTTCCCAAAATCATCCTAAAAAAATAAATTGATCTTACCACAAGATAGTGTAACCCCATTCATCCAACAATACTATATATACGTGGACTTGGGACACTTTACACACTCTTGGTATAATCAAACTTAAAATTATCCTCCCATTTCAAAAATCAACACATCCTCTATTTGGAAATAAAAATACACATTAGTCAACCTCTTCTACCGCGTAAAGAATTTCGAATTCCAAATTTATCTACATCCACCAACGGCGTAACACTCTCATTCCTAATCCTCTTAATATTAGGGCTCACCAATCCCCGATGCCTAAAACCGTGCACATTCAACACCTGATTATCCGCGAAATTATAAGCCCTCTCCATGCTCTTCAGGCACCTCTCCACCGGGTAATCCCCCTTGCTTGCGCACGTCCGGCACCCGACAAAATGCGTCACAAACGGCCATCTCTCGTCCCCGAACCCGGGCCGGTACTTCTCCATCATCTCCTCGTATCGTTCCACCAAACCCTCCCAAAACCCATGGAGGAAGTACGAATTCTCAATTGACACCATTTTCATCCACCGCTCCCTTTGGGAGACGAGTAGGTATACCAGAGCGGATTGGTCATCGGCTTCGAACGCGGGCCGCCCCTTCAAGCTACTTGTCAGGATCTTCCCTGCCTCCTCGCGGGGCAGCCCCTTAAGCCCCATGGGGGCCCAAGCGTCCAGTAAATCCAACGACCACTGGCAGTTTCTCAATAAAAAACTGCCCGTGTTTAGGGCTATCCATGACTTCTCTTTAAAGAGCATGTCTGGGTAGCCGTGTATGATGAGATTCGAACTCCTGTACCTATGGAAAGGTATGTCGAATACCATATCTGTAAACAGCGCGTCGCTGTCCATCCACCATATCCACTCTGCCTCTGGGTGCGCCACCATCAGCTGCCGCATCAGCGGCAGCTTCGCCCAGTCGCCGGACATGTCCTTATCCAAATGCGCCATGTTGTACACGATCTCGATCCCGTGGATCCTGCAGTAGTCGACCTTGTTTTTGAGAAACTTGAGAAGGTAGTGGTCGCCGATGGCGTTCTCGCATGGGCTCGGCTGCGAGCCGGTGACGAGGTAGATTTTGGGGCGGCCGTTGATGAAGTAAGGGAACTGAGGGTTCCGGCGACGCCATAGCTTCTTATCTTCGTCCCAATTTGTGATTTTAGGGCCTAAAACGAAAGTTGAGCGGGAATTAGGGGAATTTTGGGATGCGTAGTCGTCGGAATCGGGTGGATCGTCGTCGGAGCGGATGGCGGCGACGATTCGCTTGGTTTCTTCGATTAGGTATCGGCTCTCGGCGTCGGCTTCGAAGGAGACGAGGTTGCTGAGGCCGATTGTGCCGCGGAGGACAAGAATGGTGACGAATCCGCAGAGCATTGTTATTTTGATGTTATTGAATGTTCTATCGGCCTGCCGCCCCTTCGGGAGGAGGCGGCCGCGGGCGCCGCCGTCGGCGGTTGTTTGGGGGAGTGTGGAGCTCCGCTTCTGAGCGGAATACGTAGCCTCCGCGCCCATTGGCTGAAAGAATCAATCACCAATTCAACAATGGTATGTTTGCTGTTCCTTTCTCTCTCTAGAAATGGCGATGCAAATTGCAGACACTCATGAATGAATGCAGAAACATATTTGTTGGTATGAATGGTTTTCTTTTAGGGTTTGTTGTGAAAAATGAATGATTTTGATGAATGAAGGTGGGGAGGGGTGGATTGATTGTGGTCAAGGAGCCATTGATTGTCATCTTTATGGATATTTGATATTTTACTTGTTCATCTTATCTTCTTCAAAAAAAATTAAAATGCTATATTCTATTAATGCTATTTTTGTCATCTTCCTATTTTCTTTTTATTGGTGTTGTGAGTGCTATACATGGGCTAAAATCAGTGGGTATGGTATGATATCAACGGTTTATTTAGTTACGTATTAGATAAATATGTGACAATATATATGGAAATAGCCATTTTGATAATATTTGCAAGTTTTACATTCACATTTATAAAAATTAAGAGCTTTATAGCCATTTTATATGAAAAAGATAAAATTCATTTTGATAGGTCCCACTAGTAAAAAAATGAATAAAATTAAAAATTAACTTTTTATTAAATAATAGTTTTATTATTCAATTTTTTTATTTATTACGTTTCATTCAATTTATTTCGCACAAATATGATTCAACAAAAATCTATAATTTATTTAAAACCATGTACAGTCCACTTTAAAATCGAAAACCCATTTTTGGAAGGAAAAAAAAAAAGGAATATTCTATTGAATCAAATCGTGAAAATGCATGTTATTATGCAAAAAAAAAAAAAAATCTGTTTTTTTTTTAATTGTTGGATTTTCTGCACTTGTTCTTGAGTACATAATTGGTGTTCTTGAGTGTACGATTGGACTTTGGAACCGTGTACAATCTAACAAATTCAATTTTTGGCCTCAATTTTTCTCAACCGTGTATCTATGAACACCAATCGTGTTCAAAGTTACAACCGTGTTCTCAAGAACACCAATCGTATACTAAAAAACATCATCTATGTACTAAAGAACATGTACGAAAAATACAACAATTCACAATAAAAAAAATCAGACATAATAACTTGCATTTTCACATATTCTTCATTTAAACAAATTATAAATTTATGTGAATTTGTACCAAATCGTCAAATTCACAATGTTTTTTTCGATTTTTCATAAATTGTAACAACCGAAAATTTAATTTATGTAAAAAATGAATGAAGTTGTAGGTTTTTGCATTTATTAAATTTATAAAGTTAAATAATAAATCCATTTTTTAATAAAAAGTCAACTTTAGCTATTTTATTCATTTCTTTCTTTCAACTAATGAGATCCATTGAGGTTAATTTTGTCTTTTAAATAAAATATACCATGAAATATATACTTTAATTGATATGGATGAAAATCTTATATAATTATACAAAATGATTATATATGTATATCACCCGATAAATATTGTAGCTTTGTAGGTATAATAGAATGGGGAATTCTATAGTATTTGTACGTAAACTACATCCTCCGCTCATTTATTAATATTTTATTGATTTAATTATATTAATAAAAAAATATCTTATGAAAAATGAATATACTACTACATATATACACTCCCATTGAATTTCCGGTAAAGAATTTATATACTCGTGAAGAATATGCTGGCATTACATAGAATGTAACCTCTACTAACACCCGAAAAAAGAAAAGGTGATTAAGTGATTTAATATGTGTCTTTATGGCTTGAGAGATTCTTAAGTGATAATGTATAATTGATAAAATAATCTAACTTAATTAAATGTTTGATTAGTATGATTAGATTCGTAATGAATAATTTGGTCTGCATCTTAATTATCTAATTGAATGATTGATCTATTACCCTAAAGTTGGGTTGTTTATTTTATCACCCTCTAATTTATAATACAAATTATCAAAAATATCTTCACAAAAATTATATTGATATTATTTGTTTTCAATTTTATGTATTTTTGCATGATTATAGAAAGAAAAAAAAACCAAACGCCTCCAAAAATTGTTGAAAATCAAATAAAACTTATTTAATGGGTTACTTCCTTCTGCCTCCTAAATAAGTATCATATGTCCCTTAATAAATATCACATTTTAAAATTTTATAGAAAAATGATGTTGAGATTTTTATTTTACCTTTATTTCAATGCAAATAATTTAGTTGTTTGATTCTTTATGTAATAAGTAAGAGTAAAAAGAACAAAATTAATCTATATCTTGATATACAAATTTTGATTATAAGAAAATTTTATTTTTTGACGAAAGAAGTAGCTAGTTGATAGGTCAATGCAAGGTGCTATTTGTCCATATTAAGTTATCAAGTTATTGTGTAAGAAAACTGACATGAATATCACTAAATGTTCGAAATCTTTGTTAGGTGTTTCTAACATTCATCTGGTGGTTGATTAATATATAGCTATCTGATTCATTCCAATCTCAGATTCCAAGAGACTCTATAAAATCAATTAGTATAATTTATACAAAACAAATACAACTACCTTAGAAATGTTGTCAGAGAATCTCCAAGAAATATATATATCTCCACAAAATAGATCGAGTGTTCAAATGTAACGACCTATTATAGTAATTTGGTGATGACATCTTACAACGACCTCAAAAGATTTCACGCAGTGATTGAAGAATTGCAATCTTCGGTCCATTAATGTAGAAATTTAGCAATACATATAATTAAGGATATGGATATCATTCGGCCAGCTTATTGGACTTCGAGTAAGTCCTATTCGGATTGCGGATTAATCAGGTTGAAATTTTATCGGGTTAGAATTTCCAACCATAACCCAAAACATTCGGGTTTCGGACTAGCTTGGTGGACTAATCGAATTGAAAGCTAACGATGAAACTAATGAGTTATGCATGATTTCTCTAATGGTTAATGAGAAATATTGCTTATATTTATATTACATATAATATTTAATTGGAGGAATATTAAAATATAAACTTAAATTAAGACATGAATAGTATTATAAAAAAATAAAAATGGACATTGGATAAGAATGATGTTTGATTAATCTTGAGCTATTGAATGATTTAACATATAAAAATAAGTTATAATAGATCTTTATATGTTAAAAATATAATTTAGATTTGTAAAATTAAAATAAAATATAAACACATTTCGATAAATTTTAAGAATTCAAAATATTTCTTATAATGAACTTGAATTTTCCAATTCGTTTATTTAGTAACAATCTAATGCATATATACATTAGAGATAAGTTGAAAGGTTTATTTTATTTTATTTTTGTATAATTATTCATTTTATCAAAATTATTGTTAAAATGTCGAACTAGTAGCCAAACAAGTCGGAAGAATACAAATTATACCCCATTCTCCCTTTTTTCCCCTTACAATTTTTTAAAACCCGGATCTAATCGGATGTACCAGATATGATCCGAACAATTATCCTCTATATTTCAATTATTTCTTTTGTTAACTCTACTCTTTTTGGTTGGGACTTCATCATATGATTATTTGTATAATAGTCAGTTTCTCCATCTCACTTTCTTGACCTAATATTTTGATATTGCAAAAGATTCCAACTCTTGAATGTAAAATCAATTTCCTTAAGTAATTGTTGCAAAGTGCAAAAGTTGTTATAGATATGAAGGACTTAGATCAATGATTTAATGAGAAGATAAAATCAGATTACTTCTTTTGTAACAATATAGATATACTTTCTCCCTACAAAAAAGACTACGTATTATGTATCGTTCAATTCAAGCAATACAAAAACCAAATCAATCCAAATACTTTTTCAACAATAACTTTGTCAAAGATCAATTTTGTATTACATGTGGAACTTGTATTTATTTTTGACATTGTTCTTAGAAATGTGTTTTCCAGTTCCGTGTGTATTATCGCGTAAGAATGAGAACGAGGTGTTGTCCGTCCTACAATCAGATCAGATGAAAAGCCAAGAACGAGAGACGGACATTGACAATCTAGTCAAATTATAAATTTGATAATATTTTAAAAAGTCGGGTATAAAATTGATTTTTATAAAATATGGTAATTTTGAAAAAACTTTTAAAGATCGGAATATAATTTATAATTAATTATTAATTTATTAAACATAATATTAATATCACATGTTATTCCATGTTGCGTTGCTTATTGTGACGTGGCGCCACGGCTCAGAATCATTATGCGCCTCTCTCTCTCTCCATTAACGTTTTAAACAATTTTCCGAAGGCCATCAACGTTAACCGTTCTAGATCGTTCCAACTAATTTTCACCCCATTCCGGAGTGCTTTCTCCGATCACTGCCTCTTGTTTTCCGGCGCCGATCCGATCAACCAAAGGTAAATCGTCTCGATTAGTCAAAATTCAATGGCGCTCCTCATTTCACATTCTCGAATTTCGTCGAATTCCGGGTGATTAATAGCTTCTGTTGATCGAATCAGTGCTGCAATATCTTAAATTTGAGAATTATGATTGGTAGATAGTGGTGTTGACGGAATGAGAGTGGTAAAATTTTAAGAAACTAGAATTAGCTGATAGTGGCTATTGATCGGATATCTGTGGCAATATTTATCATTGTTCTTGTGGATTGCAGGAGATTGTTGAGGGGTTAAAGGATGAGTCAAGTATTTGAAGGTTATGAGCGGCAATACTGTGAGATATCTGCTAATCTTTCGAAAAAGATTACTTCAGCTAGTGTCCTTGATGGAGGTGAGACGAAAATTTTTCGGGTCTGCTTTGAGTTTCTTATAAGATTTATACATTCAGTTTTGTCAGTTTGATTGTTTTGCCAACATGTTATGATCTTGATCTAATGTTTGTGCATCTCTTTGAGGAAAGGCTTGCTTTCTTTAGTTGCGCGACGACTTTTTAGAGGACATTGTTGCTTCTTGGTGCATGTAGGATGACAATTAAGACAGAATAGTGTGAAGCTCACTTATTCACTTATGAAATGTTAGAAAATGGATCAAAACATTAAACGTGATGTACTCATAATTTGATGAAAAGAATGCTGTTGGCTGTGTATGTTTTGAAATTTATTTTTTTAATTTGTTTTTTGTGGATATAGGTCTGTCCACTAGCATTTAGTTTGATGATTTCATATTTTGATTTGAACAGTATGTCCAATTTTTCCTTCTGGGAAATTTGAAATTTCTAACATGGCGTCTTGTCAAATTTATGCATATATAAATTTCCATATAGTTGTACAATTGACGCATGTAGCTGCCTGTAGTTAGAACTAGGCTTGTATGCAGTTCTGCTTCTTGTCTCGAATGAGGCTGATTGGTGCATTGTGTTTAAGATTGATTTTTCCAAGGTGTATGATTTTGATGATTGGGTGTTTCTTGACTTTGTCTGGGGGAAAAATGGTATCGGGGATTGAAGGAGGATGTGGATCAGGATGCCTCTAAATTTTCTCTTTTTAAATAATAATCAATGGTAGACCAAGAGGAAAGTGAGGCTTCACAGGATTCAGAGAGGAGATCCATTTGCCTATTTTTAGTTTTTGCTTAACATGGCAGTTGATGTTTTGAGTAGAATAATTTGTATAGAGAAGATTATCCCTGCTTTAAGAGTTAAGTATTGGAAATGAAAATATGGAAATGTTGCATTTACAATTTGCTGATGATACTCTTTTTTCGAACAAGCTGATTTATTTATGTATATATATCATATTTGAGACAAAAATTGTATCATAGCTGCAAAAAGATTCTAGAGACCTTGGTTGTCTGTCTATTAGTTACAGTTCAAGTGCCAATTAAGTATTTCTGTATTTGAATCATGTGTGGGACAATAATTGAATCCGCTTGTTGACAATCTCAAGCTATTTTGGACAAGGACTGATTTACTCATGCAATAAAGTGCAAGTGCACGTCTATAGGTCTGGATAAAGTCTCCCTTATAGTTTGACAATGTAGCATTTTAAGTTGTTATTTATTTTTCTTGAGAGTCAAATCCATTTGCTACACGTCTTTTAAGCTTTTATTACTTAGGAGGTGTGAAGAAACAATTAGCAATCAGTTCATGGATGGTGAGTTTATCTCTTGTTTAAGACACTAGACTATATAGTTCTTAATCCCTTAAAGCATATAATTTATGTTTACTTCCATTTGCTGCTGATATTGGTGGAACTTCCCCAATGGCAGAACAAAAGAAACAAAAAGTATCCGAAGTTGCAGGAGGACTAGAAGATGCTGAGGCACTGGTAACTGGATTACTGACACACATATGAATAATGAATGATTCTTATGTCCTTAACTCTATACTAACATCCAACTTGTGCTTAACATCAAAGATACGTAAAATGGATCTAGAAGCTAGGAGCTTGCCCCCAAGTGTGAAAGCTACACTTCTTGCCAAGTTGAGAGAGTACAAAACAGATTTGAACAATTTGAAATCAGAAGTGAAGAGGATCGCATCGGGTAATGCCAACCAAGCAGCTCGCGATGACTTGTTGGAATCAGGAATGGCAAACACATTGACGGTACTGATCCTTCCATTTTCTTCTAGTATTGTGGCTTTATTCGTCCCACAATGAATCTAATATTTTGTACTTGTTTGGTTTCTTTTCCCCCTAAAATTATGCCCAAGTTAGCTTATACTGGTATTCAATTTGATGCCGGATTATATAGGCATCAGCAGATCAACGAGCAAGGCTGCTGATGTCAACTGAAAAATTAGGTAAGTCGAGCGACAGGATCAGGGAAGGTCGGAAAACAATGCTCGAAACTGAGGAGCTTGGAGTCTCAATTCTTCAGGATTTGCACCAGCAACGTCAATCCCTCCTGCATGCACATAACACTGTATGTTTCGTGTTCTTGCCTGGTCTACCTCCTTTAGGTGAAACTGTTTAGTTGAGTTAAAATGGTATATGACAACCATTTTTGCAGCTTCATGGGGTGGATGATAACATCGGCCGGAGCAAAAAAATTCTGACCAACATGTCGAGAAGAATGAGCAGGAACAAATGGATCATCGGCAGTATCATTGCACTCTTGGTAATCGCCATACTTGTGATTCTCTACTTCAAGTTGACCCGCCGCTCGTCTTCATAACTGGAATTAATTCCGTTGTTTTGCCTAACTATATGTATGTTTTGGATACGATCTCTATGCCCATGATTTGTTGTAATCATGAGGTGTATGGATTGTTATGTTTTTATTGCTAAAATTGATCTGTTTGTATTTGTCATCCTCTGAGTTGTTTTGCAATTTTGACGCCACTTTTAAAACATTTCAATAACGACTTCATTTTTTTTTATTTGTAGCGGTTTTGACACTCAATATTTCTTCGAAAATTGATGGTGTTTCAAAGATGAAAAAATTGTGAGTATCGAAATTGCTACAAGTCAAGAGGTGAAGTAATCATAGAAATGTTTGAAAGTAGTGTACGAATTGCAAAATGATCAATAGTTATCAAAAGTATACTACCTGGAAAGGAAGTGATCTGTAGGGGAGTCTTGATCGAAATTCGAAAAGGAAGTTATCGATAGTACTACATGCAAAGGAAGTGATCTGTAGGGTAAGTAGCTCTCTAAAGAATATCTTATTCTGTAACAACCACATCAAAACATATATAGCAAACAAATACAACACAAATTGTGATCTATTTAGACACAAGTCATGACATGTAAAAGAGATGGCATAGATTGTCATAGTAAAGACACCCTTAGCACTTTAGAGATGGATCACATCATGCACAGTGAGTAGGATTGCAAAAGAGCATAAGCAGTCTCGTAGGTGTCACAGATGGAAATTAATCCATATATCTAAATTTACCTTTTTCCTCTTTGGGATATCAATCTGAGAATCCAATGAGATTCCCCGATGAGAATCTCCAAGAATAGCTTTATCTTCCATGATCACATCGAGCTGATCTCAAAGACGAATGCAGAATCATTTGGCGATGATCAGAGAGGATCTGCCACATATTATATGTACTAATCAACAGTGAGCAACAAGACCCACATGCTTTCTGTTTCTGCAGGCTGCGTTACAGAGATATTAAATGCACAAGCGAATGATGAGGTGAGAGTAGGTAATGGAAAAAGCGAGAAAACCCTACAAACCGAGTACCTTCATTGGGTAAGGACCATTATTGGCATATGGACGCACCATCTTCATGTCAAAGTTCCATATTAGCAGTTTGATCTTCCTCATCATACTCTTCCTCTTCTTCCTCATCATCTTCGGTTAGAGCAGGTTGGCCATTAAGATCCACGTTAACACCATTTACCTTCCTCACAAACTGGCCCCTTAGACGAGGTCTACGTTCAGCTAATTTTTTCCTATTCACATACCTAATTTTCTTGTCAAAGCATCTTTCCTTCCTTTTTTGCCTAAACTTCAACAGTGCTGCCTCTCTACGGTCAACTTTACTTAACTTCACTTCACTGAACGTAGAATTTCCAAATGATGGCCATGAATGTGGACTAGGCAACTGACCTGGTTGTAGGCATATGCCAAACGGGTAGTAAGGGTAAGATGCCATTCCTGGGATGTGAGGAGGACATTGTGGAACATGATTGTACCGAGGGATTAAAGCAGAATTAGCATGGTTGTTCATATTAGGGAGGTTCTTGGGATACATAGATGCTGATGACATCGGCACTTGATTCATTACTCCAGACATGTAATAAGGATATGGGATATGGTTATAAGAACCAGTCATATCATTAGGAGAATCATTTCCTGAATGCATATGCTCCTGAGAGAACTCCTTTGAGTTCCTCTGTTGAGATATATCCAGTGATATAGGAGGAGTGCTTGACCTGTCCATAATAAACGATACGGGAGCACTATTACTGCTTGGTTGTTCATCTGGTGGTGATGGGGTTTTCAAGGTCTCTCGAGTTTTTTCTCCTTGGATGCTCGAACCCACTTCACCATTCAGTATGTGATTCTCCACGAAGCTCACATGTTGAGCTGTATTTTCAGGAGCAGAAGAAGACCCATGGTTGATGCCTTTGGATGTGCTGGATTTTACATAGGTGAAAAAAGCAGAAGATTCACCTATCTTCAATTCGCTCTTCTTTAAAAAAGGTAAAATTTGTCCTGAAACAATTTAAAAGCACACTTAGGCTTATGTCATATGGATTGGAAAACCCAACAAAAGCTTGCTTTGATCAAGCCTTAATCTTTCAAAATTTCAGTAAGAAGTTCATGAAATAACTTAGAAGAATCTAAAGTGCTGCACCCAGAAGAAATCAATGAAAGATAGCTCATATGCTAACCTTGCCGTGAAAACTATCAAAAAGGGGAGTGAAACAGAAATAAACTCAATTACAGTTGTTCATAAATGAAATAGATTGTAGAAGAAACTCAAAATTACAGTTTCTCTAGCATGTATATGCACGGGAGTTACATAATTTGCAGTAAGAAAATTTAGAATCATAATAATAAATGAAAATTAATGGCAGGGGCAAAACTCCTTAGAAGAAACAAAGAGAGTATTCTAAGTTGAAACAGGTATGACAGGGTTAGCATTCATGAGCAAAGAAATCGAGTTGCATATTCTTGTGAAGGAGTGACACATCCATCCACATGGTGAAAACTTTACCTTAAATTGGTGAACAAGAAAGCATCTTCAGATTTTTCAGCAGTCCGCAAATAAAATGAATTAAGGTTTAAGAACCCCAAAAAGGGAGGCAAGGGTTGGGAAAACCTATGACTACTGCTTTAGTTATGGAAAGACAAGCAGCATAAGTTGCAGACAGATCTTCCAGTTTCATTTGGACTACCAGATCAAGCATCATATGTTCACGACAATAACAGTATCCAATAAAAAGGAGTTCCCCAAAAAGTTGGGACCAATGCGACCCACTTCTACATATCAAATGAAACAGGCACTTTAACTATTCGAATCATGCTTCGAGCTTTTAGTTAGCAGTCACATAGGAAACATGTGCAAATAAGCCAAGAAAAAACACTTTCAACTTCATTCTTCAAATATACACACACATACACATGCACAAGATTAACAGCTTTTAGTAGTCAGTTAGTCACAAAATGATTAAATCTTCTGATCAATTTACCTATCCTCATTTCATATGTACACCTGTCACTTATTCCTGGCACATCAGGCTGACACTCCCGACGAGTCTCATGTGCAGTATCTATAGGAACAGATGTGGTGGTGTCTATCTGGAAATATAGACGCAAACACAAATCAAATGCACGCAGATCAAATCTTAATTGAGAATAAGCAGTTTAAATGCAGTTGAATCTGCAAGTAATGTTCATATAGTTTAGACATTGACAATAGAAAGCTCTTCATTAAAAGATTGAATTGGATTAACCACATTAATCTCCCCTCAAGATCACTCTTCCCTGCGGACTTGGCCCACTAGAAAACCTAGAAGTCATAAATTGCACACTTTAAGGGTGATTTCAGTACATTAAATCAACCTCACCTCATCTTCTTGGTGCGTTGAGACACATATCTCTGGGTTAGTACTCTTTCGAGACTTGTCATCTGTGTCATCCGAAAATAAGGTAGTGCTATTGGTGTTAGCGTCATCACTGTGGTCTGACACCACCAGATCAAAATCATAACTTATGATGTTCTTCTCCACAAGTCCAAGCTGTAGATAGAAAAGTTAGACAGATGCAATAATTGTATAAATACTAAAACCTTAAGGAATATAAGGCTAATGTACTCTGTCAAAGAAAACACAATCTATACATGCAACACTCCACATAGGAAATTTGACAATAGGACTACGACACATGGCTTCAAGGTAGCCTGGGTGCAAAAAAGAGAGTGATATTTTAACACGGTACAAGAATAGGTAGCACGATAATGGCAAACTAATTCTGTGCACATGGTTTGCATGATGTAGTTTGTACTTAACAACCATTTATCAAAGTGTTTATTAGTCTAGTCTGGGAAAGGTAACTGGTGTACGCCAAGGGTGCAACAAAGAAGAAGTGGCCCTAGCCGGTGTAGACCCATCATGAGCCGAGATAATAAAAACTCGGGATTTACGATTGATTTGTTCAATATATCCCTTTCTAGGGGAAATTTCCAGATTACTAAGAAAAAAGAGCCATGCACAACTGTTAAAGGAGAACCCCAGAAATTTTGAAAAATGTTAAATGATAACTACTTTATGCAAAGTAGATAGCATGTACCATTCTCCTTCTTCTCCACATGTGAGTCCACAAGTTCAACAGCTCATTTGTACGTAATGGCTTCACTAGATAGTCAGCTGCTCCAAATTTCAGGCACTTGACAACGAGAGGAACTTCATCTTGAGCTGACATCACTAGCAAAACATATGCAGAAAAATAAATTAATTTAATTCAAATATTTATAATTAAAAAGCTCTATGAGAAACGAAAAGAGTGAATACTTACTTATGACAGGAATTCGTCGCAACTCTTTGTCCCTCATAATATATTTTAACATTTTCAGTCCTTTAGACATTGGAAGGTCAACCTCAGAAAGAATGATATCTATATCAGGCCCCTCTGCATTCAGTGCATCAATCACCTGTCTTGGCGACTTCACGGCAGTCACTGAAAAGAAAGATCCATTGCATTCAGCGCCCAAAATTCTGGTTGAATGCATGAAAAAAAATAAAACTCAAATCAAATTTCCAGAATCAATAACTAGATCCTGTTCTTTCTCAGGTCTGTCAGAATCTTATCTGGGCTCCCAAATTCAAAAACTAAATAAGTTCCTCCAAGCTCTTAAGACAGTTCTTAAACATGTCTTCTTTTTTTCTCTTCTGTTAC
This sequence comes from Monilaria moniliformis, assembly GCA_034509125.1. Lineage (NCBI taxonomy): Eukaryota > Viridiplantae > Streptophyta > Magnoliopsida > Caryophyllales > Aizoaceae > Monilaria > Monilaria moniliformis. The sequence goes on along the minus strand of JAYDZE010159118.1, from coordinate 3,942 downwards.
AAAAAAATCGCTATAGATCACAGTACAATTTCTGGGAAACAAGCACCAATCACACTAATAACCTCTTCCAGGGTACAAAGGGACCTGCTAATATTAGAACTTGCAGCACATTTTCTACTCAAACCATCACCAAATCAAATATAATTTAAAATCATTTTCTCCTCATTTGTATTTGCTAGTGTATGTACTACCCAAAAAAATCACCAGCAGGAGTAGAAAAGAGGACAGCATACAGATTTGGAACTTGAAAGAACGTGCATCTAATTCAGACATCTGTTAGACATGTCTGATGGGAACTTTATAGACAAGAAAAAAGAACAGAAACCCTTACTGCAGATACGTTTGAGAATATTTCCAGAATGTAGTACTAAAGCAACCGAATGTAGAGATGGGCAGTACTGCATATACACGGAGTTGAATGAACTCCTATATCTTCGTCAACTGATTAAGTGACAAATGATGTAAAAGTTAATTAGAATGAGTTCTTAAGTAAGCAACTCCAATATTTTCCATGTGAATTGTCATGACAAAGATGAAAGTGATAAAAAGTAAGGAGTTCTGCAAGGTTGATATAGCCAACAGCTGGACTCGTGTTTTAGCATATTGAAAGAGTTGGGACATCTCGGATCCACTTACAGAAGTAAGTGGTGATCCAGCCGATCAGGAAATCTTACTGAAGTACTGAAACTTAAGGAATTAGACTGATTCCAGTTACTTACTCATTGGGTCTAATCAACCAATCCCAAAGGAGTTCAATGCATTTTCCAATTAAAATCTTTACGACATGTGACTTAGAGCAAGTCAGGCTTCTAAATAGAGTAACCTACATCCTCGACTGACCTACATAATATCATATCGACAATTAAGCCAATTTTCTATAAGAGCATAATTACCATGGTAAAGCCATATGCATATGCTTCTTATCCACAGTAAACTCCAGCTTCCTTAACCTCTTTGATCCATGAAAGATAGGTATCACAACTAGAGATCACTAAAAACTTTACAACTACTTCAGAATAGCAGAAGTACATACATCTAAAGTACACATGTCGCAAACAAGAATCATGAATATAATAAATGACTAGCTTAACATACACATATTGCAAACAAGAATCCATCCATATAATAAATGACTAACTAAACATAAAAAGCAACTTCAATCAATACCAAATTAAGAAGAAGAATAGCTAATCAAAACCTTGATAAGAACATTTACACAAAAGTGTAAAAATCTCCTCAGAACTTTTCACATCATTATCACACAACAAAATCCTCACTTTACTCCGATCAATAAACCCATCCCCGGTCTTCCCTATCTCACTCGTCTCCATCACTCTTCTCAGTTCTCAGCCTTCAAGACTAATCTCAATCACGAACTAGGGTTTGAAATTGACCCCCAAAAAAATCAGCACTGGAGAAACTCCATTCGCACACCTCAAAAATCTCCCCAATCGATAAACCGCCGACCAAAAAAATCAAAACTACCCCAATCCAATCCACTTCACCACCAAAATCCACCACAAACTTCCATTTCTCCAGATCATCACCACACCACAAATCAAACCACAGAACTCAATATAAATTAGGTAGCTGCGTCGATGGCGTCAAGTCATCAGCCAGTTGACAATTCTCGCATTCCATAAACGGCAACCAATCATCACAAGGAAGCTCCGCGAGCAGCTGAAATAGGCAACTGCCTATCCAACGGTACCAAGCCGCCACGTCGGCGCCGTCCCCAATCCGGCGCACTTTAGCATACCACCTATCAAAACCTGTATCTATTTATCCAGTAACTACAATTCTATATCCATTTCCTTCGCACATAAAATTACTTATTAATGGAAGTGAGAGTGAATTTCCTTCGCTTGTTGCCGAAAAGCTCAGAATAAAATACCGAAAAAAGAGATAGAGAGATATTTTAATGGCGCTTTTTCTTCTCTAACCGGTAGTGGTGGGTGCTAAAAGGAGCGGCCCGGTTTGGCGTTACTGCAGCCGCCGAGATTGGGAATGAAGGGCAGAGATCGATTGGCGCAGGTTAGGAAAAGGGATGACGTGGAGGGTTAGGAGAGGCCGGGTGGGAAAAGTGGAAAAGCAAGATATTAACTGGTTTCTAGAGATAGAAAGATGCCACGTCAGCTGAGAGATCTAAAGGGGATGAGCTGTGACGGAATCAAGATAGACTCGACTCGAGACAGCATTTCGTTCTTATGGTGGGGCCCAATGGTCCGTTTTGCAACTCTAACTGCAACATTACTGCAATCCAAAAAATTCAGCTACAATTCCATTTTTAGATATCACTTCAGAATTTTATTTTCAATCATAATAATCATATTTAACTTTTAAAAAATTCAGCTCCAAATCAGCCATAATTTTTTTTTTCATTAATTTTTATTATTCTTCAATTTCAAATATTTGTTTAAATTCAGTTATTTGTAAAATCAAATTAAATGACTATATTTGAAAAGTAGACAATTAAATTCTTAATGCATATCAGATCCATAAACGTTGGTCAGCAATTGTTTCCATGATTATGGTGGGATGTGTACCCTTATGTCTACTGGTGAAGCCGCCTCTCAATGCGAACGGACAATTCTTCCATTCTCAATGCATATAATCGATGTTGCCGAGCAATACAAGGAAACTGTGAAGCCTCTCGTGCATATTTATCGGTGCTTGGGCCTCCTGCATCGTCGACCTTCTCAGATACGTATCGCAGAATGCCTCGATGACCCCACAACAAAATGGTTTGATGCACTCCCGGCCTGTTAATTCTGAGACATGCAGATACTCATCGAACAAGTCCGATCAGGTACCATATGTCAGCTGGCGAATCGATGTCGTGCACTTTTATGGCGTCATGAAACCATCGCGTCATGTACTATCGGGACGCTGCTAGAAATACTCGTCGCGTCCTGCCAACGTGTTTGCAATGCGTGGAAACAACTATCTGCTCATGCGAAATTGGCAAGGAAACACAGTTGGACCCCATCGTGGCTCGTCAGATAAATAATCTGCAACGAGGCGTTGAGCGGCAATTTCGCGCTCCCAGTGTACGTACATCCTTGGAGCTCGCATCCTCGAAGCTCCAGTCAACGCAACTCTCCTCCTTTGATGCGACTTCAACACCATTTCAATCATTTTATCCATTTACTCGGAATCGGAACTAGAATCATCAGAATATGAATCCATAACAACAAAAAAGAAGAGAATATAAGTGAGGAGAATTTTTTTTGTGAGTGAATTATGATGCAATGCCCCATTTTACTGGTTAATATTACCCCCCACACCCATGACTCCCCCATTCCAAGACAAACATGTGACTCTTCCATTCAACATAAAATTTGCAAAAAAAAAAAACAAAGAAAATTGAATTTCGCTCCATCGCGGCGGGTTTTTCGCCTCCGTCGGCCCCGCATTTTGCCTGGCTAAGGCGCGGCGAGCCTCCTGTTATCCACGCCTCCAGCCGGCCGCCCCTTTTTTCACCATTTAGAGGCGGCGATAACAATGCCCTCATTGGTCATCACTTTTTGTATCCACAAATATTGTTTTTTTTTTAATAAATGAATTATATTTTTGTTGCTCCAATTATGTTTTTTGCTTTTTTGGGGGGAGGGGGTGGGGGGGTGTCAACTTGATATTTTATGATATTAAATCATAGGAGATGCTATGCATATCTTTCGTTGTTTTGGATTTGGTTTGGAGGAAAGGGGTGCAAGTTACAACTTTGTCTTTTACTATTACTCGTTATCATAATGATGTCATCAGTAATAGGTCATGTCTCCAGAAAATACGTTGAGTTGAACCCAGAATTTTGAGAAATAATTAAATATTGTTCATTTTTTCTCAAGGAGGCGGAAGAAACTGATGCATTAATTTGCTTCCATTTTCTTCAAACAACAAACCCACAAAAAAAAAAATATATATATAAAAAAAAATATATAT
>JAYDZE010159007.1:0-22152 GCA_034509125.1 Monilaria moniliformis | reverse complement strand
ATCCAATGGCTCACATTAGTTCTTAGTTCGGCAATAAGGAAGCGTTCGGATTTGAACACTCCCCTATATATATATATATAGCAAATCTCGCTTATTAATACTTGGAGTACATGACTACATATAGATTTATGTTTTCCATACCGACACATAATCGAAAATTCATATTTTATTCGATTTTGACTTAATTAATCAAATTAAATTTAAAATTTCGATTTGGTTCGATTCGATCTTACGATTTTAGATAATTTTGCTCATTCCTAATGAGGAGATATTAAAATATTTACATTATGCAATAAGGTAAGGAGCAAATTTGAACTTTTCTACCCATGTTAGTATTTTTTGTGTTAGGATTATACACACATTTGTCCAATCTATTAAGTAAAAATACTCTGATATCCCAAATGATAATTTTTTTTTTGTAATTTATCATGTAATTTATTTGACCACTAAAGGATAGATGGAGCACTGTTAAATTATATTTTAAAAATAAAAAGAAGACAAAATTATTTGACCATTAAATATGTAAAGTGTTTGTTTGTCTACACCTTATTTAATATGAATGACTAAGATATATAATATATCTCTGATATTAAATGTTCAAAAATATTATATTAATTTGTAAACACAAAATTTATTATACATTAAAATCAGAAAATATTATACTGATTTATTGAATTTTGCATACCACCTATCATGTTGTATAATTAATACAAATTTTCATTATAATAAATATTAAATATATCTAATTTTAATATATTATATCAAAATAATAAATTATATATTATGAATATTTTATTATGGTATGAAATATAACACTAATATATTAATAAAAAATATTTAAATTAAATTTATTACATCTTATTTCATATTACGTTCCAAACGAGACCTTGGATATGGAATTGAATCTAAGGAATATTTCCAAATAAAAGTTAATGCGAATTAAATATTTATTCCATTTTGGGATGGATATTTAGATTCGCTTAAATCCAAGTTATCCAACCTTAAAGTTAAGGTACCACCTAGAGCAAGAAAAGGGACTATCCATCACTCCTCGTCTCTCCCATTCCGTTCCGTTCTTATCGCCATTTTCATCTCTCTTCGTAGCTCGCTCTCTCTCAACCCAAATGCCCGGCACCTCTTCAGTCCTCTAGAATATGGGCACCGCCGCATCCATGAACGCCGACACCAGCTCCCATGGCTCCGAAGACCACGCCGGCGGCCAGCTCTACGTCTCTCTCAAGATGGAGAACTACAGGCTCAAAGGGGAGCTCGTGCCCCATGTCTACGGCTCCGCCCCTCTCGTAGGATCCTGGGACTCCTCCAAAGCTGTGAGTTTTTTTTTTCATTTTTTTTTTCAATCAATTGCAAATTTCGCAATTGTTCGCATTTTTTTGCGCGCGTGATTTCCTGAAGAAGTTATTGCAGTTTTGGTTTCCGTGAGTTTGGATGAGATGCGTTCGCATTGTTGTGCCTCTTTTCACTTACTGATTGACTCGTGGATTTTAGAAATTTTATATGTTTAATTGCAGAGATTTCCCTCAATTTTGTGATTGTTTTGAACTTTGATTAAATAGGATTGCATTGGTGCCTTTATCAGCTCTTACTGATTAATTGATTGCACTGTATTCTATAGCTGTCTATGGAGCGGGAATCGACTTTTGTGTGGGAATTAAGCTTTGTTGTACCACCTAATCACGGTAATTTAGCTCCTAATATGTGCAGGCAATATGCTGCGTCTCCATTTTTTTGTATCAGAACTTTGGAGTCTGATGATTCTTGTATTGTAATAGAGACGCTGGATTTTAAGTTTTTGTTGAAGCCCAAGCATGGTAACGTGCCCTGTGTTGTGGAGGAGGGTCCGAATAGGCATTTGATAGGAGGTACATTGCAAGGGGACCGGAACTCGGCCGTGTTTAAGTTGGCTGGAGATGAGGTTCTTGAGTATAGAGTGTTCATTAAAGCAGATAGGGTTTCACCGTTCGATCTTGCTGCAAGTTGGAGGGCGTATCAGGAGAACTTCCAGCGATCCACTGTTCGTGGGATACCAGACGTCAGTATAGCTTCTGCTACTGAAGCTGGTAATGAGGTAGGTATAGAATGTTTCGTACTTATGAGAGTTCTCAAGTTGTAGTTTGGTGATGCCATATTGAGATTCTGAATTTGTATTGTTTCTAACCGGTAATCTATTAGATAGCTACTTGTGTAATATTTTTCTTTCCCTATATGCGTGAGTTCATCAATATTTTACAAGCTTTCCTTATAAATTGCTCTTTGCTTTGGGATTTTGTGTGGAAATTAGTTCCCCGCCCCCTTCTGTGACTTATATAACTTTGTATAGTTGAAATCATCTCCATAAGTGAAATATCACTTCATTCATTCGGCACTTTTTTATACAGAATGGATCCCCAGCAAGTTTGGAGCTTGATATTGAGCATTATGTTGTTCCAGCTCCATCATCTGCAAATTCAGGTCCTGTTTATGCAGCAAATATGACAGAAACTCCTAGGTCACTCACTCGTACAGGAATATTTTCCAGGAATGACAGCTCTAGTGGTTCATCACATTCTCAAAAGGATCTCGGTGCCTCAGTTGACCGACCTGGTGTATGGTGTTAATTTGTTCCTCCCTTTTTTCATTTCTGAGTTGTTTGCCATTCTAATGTGATAATCATGAGAATTTTTTCTAGTGTACTTTAGGCAACTAAACACATAATGATTAAATCTTTGGAACCTCATTTATCATAGTGTTTTTATACACAATAAATTCCTATACATTGTTATCTTCCTACTTCGTATAGAGGTACCGATACTTCTTAATAATGGAAGATTAACCTTTTGATAACTGAAACTTTTCACATTCAATTTATTATCAGATTATGACTTGTGCTTCTGAATGTGAATCCGTCAATGAAATTGAATGCTATTTCTTTGCCAAGGCAAAAAGAAAGACCATCCTCGTAATGTAGTCGCTGTAGTAAATGGCGGAAGTTATCTGCTCTTGACATGAATAGAGAACTATTATTACATATCTGATGTGTTTACGTACCATTTCATTGCATTGAGGACAAACTCCTTTGATATTAACAGCTTGCTCTTCATATATTTACAACTCTGTACAAGTTTTCCTTCTTATGTTGACTCTGTGGCGACAACTTTCTATCAGGGGATGGAAGTCATTGTCCCAGAAACAGCAAAGTTGTCTTTAGGATCTGGCTTGGTCGACTCAAAGTCAGTTGGACCTTTTTCTAACATGCAGAAACAGGAAGGATACAGAGGACTCTTTGTGGATAGGGGTGTAGGATCTCCTAGACTAGTAAAATCAGCAAGTGCATCAACTTTTGCTCTTGATGTCAAACTTGATTCAGAATCCAAGGTTAGTGAGAAATCTATGATACTTGGTCTAACATTGCAGACAATGTATATCTTTCATGCAGAAGTAGCCTCTGATACATCATTCATTGTGTTTTTCTAGAACTCTATGCCAGCTGCTGCAGGAGCTGTTGCAGCTGGAGCTGTAGCAGATCAGATGCTTGGGCCCAAGGAGGATAGACATCTGGCAATTGTCCTGGTACGTTCCTAGTATTCTAGCTAACACTTGATGGAAGTTTTAGTTTCACTTTGAGGCCTGGTAGATCTTTTTGTGAAGACTGTTAGTTTGCTATTAACTGTGGCCATCTCCCGTTGCTTTCCCATTTAAGTATTAGAAAAATCAGGATTTGACAATTGTTAGATAAAGTCGCACATATTTTTCCTTTCCATATTGTTATTGAGACATTAGCCGTCCGAAAACCAAGTCCCAAGCAATTCTATGTCCACATTTCTTATACTATGTGTTTTATTTTGATGTCGATTTCCTTATATGGTACATAATTATGTAAATATGTGGTGTGACTTGCACATACAATTTTAGCAATGTGCAGCTTAACCAGCTACACGACGTAATTCAAAATGAAAAATTAGTTGATCTGCATTTTCTTCGAGTCTGCACGTGGAGGCTAGGACGTTTCTTCTGAGAGCTAATATCTAAAGATTTTAATGAATAGGAAAACATTTTATTAGGTTTCAATATTTTATCCTACAGATGATATAACAGTTGTGTATCTGATATGCAAGATCCTTTCATCAATGCCCAAGATCCAAGGAATGTCATCTTGTATTCCATCCATGTATTTTATGATTGGATATCCAATTTTCATGCTTCAAATTAAGCTTTTTTACAGGTTGGGTTGCCTGCACGGGGGAAAACTTTCACTGCAGCAAAACTTACTCGGTATCTTCGTTGGTTAGGTCATGATACCAAACACTTCAATGTTGGCAAGGTCATTGATTCTCTATTTTAATTTCTCTTTTGTTATTTTCCTGCTAGTATTTCGAGAGTAAGCGGCATTGTTGTGTATTCTGCTTGCAGTATCGAAGGCTCAAGCATGGAGTTAACCAGGTACTGTCAGTTGCCAACATCTCTTCTTCCTCTTCTTTGTTTGCTTGTCTCATGAAGCACAGAGGTGTCAATTCCATTTCTCATGCCCCCTCTGGATCCTCAATTTGTTGACATTTTAGCCTCTATTATCAAGAAGATTGAGAGGAAGTTTCCTCTTTTTTGTGTGGAAAGTATCAGGAATAATAACATACTATATATTTTACTTTGACCCAATAAACTTTCTTCCAGCAAGTTACTTCCAGTATGTGTATGGTATCATTCTGATATGAGATCACCAAGTGCAAGATAGCATTGGGCATAGATGCCTTCAACTATAATAGGCCAATTATTCACAACACATCAAACTTGTTAAACTCTAGCATCCTTAACATTATTATACTTATTTTACTCTCGTTGATATGGATCTCCCTGTATTACAAATTTCTTTGATGTAGACAGCTGACTTTTTCAGAGGCGACAATCCAGAAGGCATAGAGGCACGCAATGAGGTATTCTTAATTGGAATATTTCTTTCAAATCTGATTTTTCAGTGAATGAATCCAACGATAAGAAGGTGCAGTTTTATACGAAAGTTTTACTATTGATGTTTTTCTTGTATAAGAACTTATTATCTGTATTGACCTTTTTCCTTGGGCATAGTTTTAATTCATGACGTGCTACTAGGTAGCAGCACTTGCAATGGAGGATATGATAGCTTGGATGCAAGAGGGTGGCCAGGTAGGTATATTTCATTTTATCAGCATGGACATTTATTGGAACTTTTGTAATGCATTTTATAATTAACCTTAGGTTGGGATATTTGATGCTACAAATAGTACCAGGAAAAGAAGGAATATGCTTATGAAAATGGCTGAAGGCGAATGCAAGGTGGAGTACTGAATTTTGAACAAAAAGGGCAGAGGCAAATTGGTATTTGCCAATTAGAGGCAAGTGCCTTAACTGTAGAATATTTCTAGTAATATGATCAATGCATCAACTACTTGACAAACCTAAAGAGTCAGCAGAATCTATAAGATGCCTGGAAGGTATTCAGAGATCAAATGAAATTTTAGTGTCTTGATGAAAGAGGTAAAGATAATATATAGCAGAATAAACAAAAAGTAAAAAGTAGGGGAAGCTCATTATTCTCTGTCTAAAAATGCATAAATGATTATGATTCTTGATGCACAATCATTGCCTTTAGGAATTAGTTTTCTCCCTCTAGACTTTTTTATTTATTTTTTATTTTTTTATATCTTTTGGCTATGGTGGCAAAGTGATAAATTGATAAACCTAATTGACTGTTATGCCACATGGGGTATTTGCCTTGGTTTGACATTATTTTTACTGGTGACATAATGGAGGAATTTGCGCATTAATTGTTTTATGTTAGATATTTACTACTTAAAACTCGAAATGCCAATAATTTAAGGTGATTTTAGCTTTATTTTGCATTGGGGAGAATGTTGCTAAATATTGGTTTGGATAATAGGGTACTGCTGATGAAGTTGTTGATTGCTCCCACAGGAAGCAGCTTTGGGAGCTTTGCAAGGTAAGATTCGAACCTTTATGGATAAATGGAGCTTTGCAAGGCTCTCATGAATTTTTTTGCTTATTATTAATATGTTACAGTAAACTACTTATGCTATATTTACTTTAAATGTGTATTTCTGGAGTATCAGAGTAATCATGATGTAGTGTGATTTTAGGTGAATCTTTTCCACTAAATTTTTTATTATGATGTTTTTTTACTCACAGATTATCTTTCTGGAGACATTATGCAACGATAGGAATATAATTGAGAGGAATATACGTCTCAAAGTTCAACAGAGCCCAGACTATGCAGAAGAGTATGACGCAAGATGGTTTCCTTGTTATTTATGCACCACATATTATCACATAGTGATTCATGGTATATTTCAGGCCAGATTTTGAAGCAGGGTATCATGACTTCAAGGTCCGACTGGAAAATTACGAAAAGGTAGATCCAGAGACATAGCTTTTGATATCACTGGTAACTTTTTCTGATGTATTCTGTGGAGAAAAATAATGGTTTATGAGCAGTTTTCTTTTTGTTCAGGTCTATGAGCCAGTTGAAGAAGGGTCTTATATAAAAATGATCGATATGGTCTCTGGAAATGGTGGACAAATACAAGTAAATCCCTTCAATGTTTTTTGCTTATATTATCTATTCATTGTATTAGCTATACTACGTATTGAGCAAGAATACTTAATTCCTCTAAATATATGCTATACTTGTCTCAGTGGTTAGGATCATCATTAGCTAACAATTAAATTTTTAATAAAAAATTAATTGGTATTCTAAAATGGAGAATTTTTTTTTAAAAAAAATATCTTCAATTACCGACGGATTTTTCCGTTGGTAATCTGTGATTACTGACGGATTACCGATGGAAAAATCCCTTGGTAAATTTTAAAAATTCATTTGTTGGTTTTTGGACGACAAATATTACCGACATATGTCGCCGTTGGTAATCCGTCGGCAAATATTTTTACGGACAGTATCCGTCGGTAAGTGTTTTATCAACAACGATTTTAGTGACGCCACGTGGCCGTCAGTAATCCGTCGGTAATCTGGATTACCAACGGATTTTTGAGATTTACCGACAGAAAAATCCGTCGGTAATTCCCGCTTTTTTTGTATTGCTTTCAATTATTTTTCAATTTATTTGTATTTTGGAATTTTGATCTCTTTTGAACTTGGATATGTTTGAAGTCAATAAATACTTTAAGTTTCGTGTTGTACGATGCATTCAATGATATTATCTTTAGAGTTTTCAATAATTTTACTTTGAATAGTGTTTATCTTGTTTGTATTTTGTCCCGTGCTAACAATATTTTTACATATTGAAGCTAAATTCACCTTGTATGATACATATACCATTTTCCACAAAGCATAGCACCAAATCAGTCTCTTTGAAGACACCAAATAGTATAACATATTGTCTCATAACAGAAGGGTATGTTTTCCCATGCCCAAGTAAAAAAAAAAAAAAACACCAAAACCATTTAATTTAAAAATAAGTTATTTTTTCGAAGTAATCACAAATGACTAAATGAGTGTATAAATTATGAAATATCAGCCAGTAATGGAAATCCTTCTTAATTCCCTAATTAATCCGGAAGTCAAACAATTAATTTTCAGCGACGGGTATTAATATTTAATATTCATGGACATTGTGGAAATTTAGCAACTACCAAGGCGAGAAGTGAAGGAGTCAAACTTGATTTAAAATACATTAAACTTTGGATTATTTAAAGAAGGGCTGAAAGAAATAGAAAAAAATCCATATTTTCCACACACACAGAAGGGAGAAAGTCAAAGTTCAAAATTAGAGCTATAATTAGTAAAATATATAGTTAAGAAAAGCCGGAAGTTTTGTTTTTAAGTGTGATGGTTAATAAATATAATTAATGAGAGAATTGCGGCTTTGCCTCTCTCACATGCCATCACACCTTTCCTCCACCATTTTATAATTTTTTCAAACGCACCCTATCCCATCTATATATATAAAGCCCCACCTTGTGTATTAATCCTCCACCCCCACCTATCTCTATCAACACAACTCAATACCATCTCTCTCTCTAAAACTGCAAATCAAACTCTCTCACCCTCTTTCTCAATCCCCACATATATATACATATAAATCTTGATCAATCAATCAGGTTCGATTTGTTGGGAAAAGGAAATAAATAAAAGGAAGCGATGGAGCAACGTGGTAAATTAGTGAGGGCGATTACATCGAAGAGGAAATGGAGCTTCGAAGAGGGCCATGGACTGTTGAAGAAGACTTCACCCTCATCAACTACATAGCTCATCACGGCGAAGGCCGCTGGAACTCTCTCGCTCGTTGCGCAGGTACGCTACCTCCCATCACTTTTTTTGTTCTTCTTTCTTTTCTTTTTTAAAAATAAAATAAAATCATCGCACCGGCCATATATATACATACACTCCAATGTCCGTACCGTACACAAAAAGAGTAGCTATTGTTGGCAAGAAATGAATTAATTAATTTGATAATTGAAATGTGGGTTGATGCAGGCCTAAAGAGAACCGGAAAGAGCTGCAGATTGAGATGGTTGAACTATCTTCGCCCCGACGTCCGCCGCGGCAACATCACTCTCGAAGAGCAGCTTTTGATTCTCGAACTCCATTCTCGTTGGGGCAATCGGTATGTAATTCTTTTCTAATTTAAATTTAATGAATTAAATAGCTAGGGCCGGAGATTAATTAATGATAGGATGTCTCGTGGCGCAGGTGGTCGAAAATCGCGCAACATCTGCCGGGAAGAACTGACAACGAGATCAAGAATTACTGGCGAACTCGAGTTCAGAAGCATGCTAAGCAGCTCAAATGTGACGTAAACAGCAAGCAATTCAAGGACACCATGCGCTACTTTTGGATGCCCAGACTCGTTGAGCGAATCCAAGCTGCCTCCGCCACCGCCACCTACCACCTCAACAGCAGTACCCAAACCGATAGCGGCAGTTTTGGGCAGCCTAACATGATCGCCTCTCAGACGCCGGAGAACTCCAGAGCCGCCGCCGCCTCCTCCGACTCTTTCGACGCGATCAATCATAACCAAGATCAGTGTTATCCGCCGGCCAATCAGATTAGCTACGGCGATCACCAATCTTTGATGAACAAAACAGACTATTTTAACGAGGGATTGGATTTTAATAGCCAATGGATGGATGCTGCTGGCGACAACTTGTGGGATGTTGATGACATGTGGTTCTTACAAAACCAATTCAATAACAATGTTTAAAACATGTTACATTGAATATCAAAGCCCGCTTTACAAAAACACTAGAAATAAAAAAAAAAATATATAGTTTTTTGTTTTTTAGTTTACCATAGAATTGGTAGGAAAGGGACAGAGTTATATATATATATATTTAGAGTTTGTATTCTTTTTTTTTTTTCCTTTCTTTTCTTTTTTTCAATTTTAGTTCGTCGAGGGCCAAAAGATATTTAAAAATTTGTTACTTTGTTATCATTCTTTGGAACAGACTATATATAATTTCTTGATCTTTCCTGTATTACAACGAAATATGACTGCATTCGTCAATTAGTCAAAATTTCCATTTTAAATAGATATCCATGTCTATATATAATGTACTAATTAAATCAATCTATTTGTTGATTTGTTAATAGCTGATTGAGTGCTACTGCTGCGGGTTAAGGGAAAACAATTGGCTGAACTTGTAATGAATTATTCAGATCATGGTAGATTCCGAATTCTTTTCAGTAATTAAAATTACATATACCTTTTTGCTACAAAAAAAAAACCCTTCAAACTGTGTACGATTTGTTATTCTTGTATCATTGTCGTGCATTATAATTTTTTATATATGGTATCATAAACAATTTTCATAATAAATCATAATTTCCTACAAACTGATATATAAATTAACCTTAATCCACTAAAATTTAATTAGTTAATTTGGTTGTTGTTTGGCTTTGCTCGGGCAAACATCAATATTGAAGGCCTGGAACTAGACAGCATGCTTCACTGTCTCAAAAACTGAGAGCCTTCTTCTTTTTCTTTCTTTGAACCATCAAAAATTAATTTCAAGATATAGGTTTTGTAGACTCTAATTTAAATGTGCAGTAAATACGGTGTACTTTTTTTTTGAGAAAATAAGAGCTCATTATTAGCAATATACACAAGGAACATGAAAAAGACCCTTCATAAAAGCTGGAGAGGTTCTGATACTAATCGAATGAGGTGGAATGTGTACAGACGTGGAAAACGCAGCGTCGTCAACTACGAGTGACATGGACTGCCACATAAGCACTGAGCCGAAGAAGTGGACATGAAGAGCAATCAAGGAAAATGGCAGATGTGCATGACAATTAGTTTAGCAAGTTATGTATGTACAATAGTTATTTCTTAATGTAGTTACGCATGGAAGGAAGTGGTAATAATGTAAGTAGTGGATAGGTAGTTATTGTCTTATATTGTTAAAGACAGGAAAAGAGGAAGAGAACATCATCGAAGAATATTGTAATTAAGCCGGCAAGTGCTGAGTGGGGTTAGAACCGATCAGTCACCAGAGCTCTATACCAGTTTAATATTACACACTTTCTCATTCTATCAATTATCTCTCAGTCCTTCTATTACATACAACAACTCTCGCATATTCTGTCGAACATGTTCGAGTTGGGACATTTCCTCTGCGTCATTTGATTGAACAGCTTGTTACCATCGCCTTGCTCCTACCACTTGGTGCGGTAAACGTGGAATTTCCGTCATGGTTTCTACGTGCAATGAGGACACGAGGTTGGACAACGTGGATCAGGTTTTGGAGGATCATTCTCCGGGAAGATATGTTCATTGTCGTGCAAATGCTTCAACACTTTCGTCCCCACACGATGACTTGTGGTGGAGAATCCTCATCCTCGGGTGTCGTTGCCCTTCACAAATCCTTCAGTCGTTGCCTTGCAGCAATCGATGGATCTTCCACCATTCGATGGGTCTGACACTTTCAGATGGCTCGCACGCGCATCGCTGTATTTTTTGGTCCACAAAACACCAATGGAACAGCTACTTGACATGGCATTAATTGTCCTTCAAGGCTCAGCCATGAGTTACTTATACGATTTGGTTCTCATCAAACCCTGGATGGCTACGAAGCGATCTTATTAACTCGATAACATGGCACCCTCAATGAGTATATTTCAAAATTTGAGGCTCGTGTTGCACACCTTCCCGATATCTCGAATACACAATATTTGGGGTTCTTTCTCGGAGTTCTAAAACCACATATTCGGATGCACCTGTAGGACCCTAGCATCACCACTTATTCATCGACAATCCAGATGGAAAAACGTCTTGACCACCTGCCCCATTTTCTGTCGATGGATGGTTCATCTCAAATGTACTCTCGTTCATCGACAACGGTTATCTCAGCGCCACCTTTATGATCTCTTCCACTGACTCCGTCATACACTTCATCAAATCCGCCCAAATAGCCACCCCGACGTTTTAAACACATGCCCCCGGAGGAGCTTCATAAACATATGGCAGTGGCAACTTGTTTCCGTTGTGGTGTTAAGTTTACACTGGGCCACATTGTCCCCTTAAAACGCTTCAAGTCCTCATGGACGATCCACTGGATTCCAACGAAGAATATTTTAGGATACGGAAAAAGAACCAATCATCACCAACGTCGACGATGACTCCACACAGCTGCACCTATCGGCCTTATCATCCCAAGGGTTTGATAATCATCAAACTCTCAAATCGTTTGGCATCATGCAAGGTAATGGATTATTGATCATGGTGGACAGCAGGGCTAACCATTGCTTTATTTCCAATCAATTGACATGTCGTTGGCACCTACCGTTTCTGACTAACTCAACGATTTCAGTGCGGCTGACTCGGCGATTATAGTGGTTTTGGGAGATGGTTCTCGTATCTTTGTTGGTGGTTTGTGTCCCAACATTCCATTGATTCTTAATGACACCATGTTTCTCGTTTCAACTTATACCTTTCCACTAAGGCATGTCGATCTCATCCTCGGTGTGTTGTGGCTCGCACAACTTGGGGATGTCAAGGCTAATTGGGGTACATTGACTATGGAATTTATATTTGCAGGTTCTTTTGTCCATTTACGGGGTGATCCAACTCTTTCTCGGTGGCTTTGCTCGACCCATGATCTCACCTCGTTGGACACCGAAGATTGTGTATGGATTTTATAGACATTCGACAACATCGGAACATCATTTGAGGAGGACTGTGAGTTGAACCTTTTATTGTAGGATTCTCTCACACTTCATAATGTCGTTGTGACGTTTCCATCTGTCACCTCTCCATTTGACAAGTTACCTCCAGCCCGACCCACGAACCACCGCATCACTCTTCAGCTCGGCACTGAACATATCTCAGTCGGCCATATTGCTATAATCACCTTCAAAAAGATGAGATGGAACGGGTTGTCATAGAGATGCTCTGTGCAGGCATTATCCGGCAAAGTACGAGCCCGTACTCGAGCGCAGTGTTGTTGATTCGCAAGAAGGACAATTTATGGAGCTTCTGCGTCGACTATCGTGAATTCAATTGCCGCACCATCCCAGACAGTTACCCCTTTCCCATCGTCCAAGAACTTCTCGACGAACTTCGTGGCGTGACATGGTTCACTAAGCTTGACTAGAAAGCCGGCTGTCACCAGATTCGAGTTGATGCTTTCGATGTTCCGAAGACGGCCTTTCGTACTCATTCCGGCCATTATGAGTTTTTGGTAATACCTTTTGAATTGACGAATGCCCCGACCACATATTAGAGTCTCATGAATGATATATTTCGACCTCTACTTCATAAGTTGGTCTTGGTTTTTTCGATGATATTCTTATTTATAGCTCGTCTTGGATCGACCATCTTCATCACATTCATCAAGTATTTCATATATTGTCCACGCATCACTTGGTGGTAAATCTAAAAAAATGTTTTATTGCTCGTCGGCGCGTCGAATGTCTTGGACGTGTTGTTTTGTGCAAGGGGTTAGAATGGATCCTAGTAAAGTTTCAACCGTCGAAACTTGGCCACATCCGAAAACAATGCGTGAGCTTTGCAATTTCTTGGGTTAAACAGGCTATTACTGTCATTTCATACGAGACTATGGTAAGATTGTGGCGCCTCTCACCGCTCTTCTCAAGAAGCCCACCAGCCGCATGTTTGCATGGCCTAAAGATACCGCCGATACATTCATGGCCTATAAGAGTGCTCTTATATCATCTCCAGTTTTGGGAACGCCAGATTTCTTCAAGCTATTTATTATTGAATGTGACGTATCCGGGCGTGGCTTGGGGGTGGAATTGATGCAAGATAAGCGCCCTATCGCCTATTTTAGTAAACACTTCTCGCCTCGTCTCTTAGTTAGATCGGCTTATGAAAAAGAGCTCATGGCATTGGTATTGGCCATACAACATTTGAGGCATTGTCGTCTTGGTAGGCATTTCACGGTTCGGACAGATCAAAAGAGCATTCACCATTTATTATCATAAACGTTGACGACACCCGCTCATTGTCGGGTTTGATTTTACCGTGGTCTACAAGGAAGGGTGTACTAATTGAGCCGTCGATGCTCTCTCTAGTCGCAAGGATGATCTTTAGTGTGCAACCCTTTCTCACCCAACTTGGCTCGATGGTTCAACGTGCAACAAAATCTCGCGGCTGACAAGAGATTTCAAGAGATAAAAAAAATGCCCTCATGAATGGCACCACCTCATTTCCTAACTTCCACTTGCATAATGGGTTGCTATTTCACAAAGGGAGGCTGGTCATTCCCTCCAACTTACCTTCAATTTGAAAAGTTTTGGCAGAGTTCCACTCACTACTTTGGGCCTTTCAAAATTGTGGAACGCATAGGCTTTGTGGCTTACCGTCTCAACTTGCAACTGGAGTCGCGTATTCATCATGTCTTCCATGTCTCGTTGTTAAATAATGCTATTAATGACTCCCAAGTTTTGTCATCTTTACCAACCGATATGTTATCAGTTGATTCCCCATTCCTTCCAGAGAGTATTCTCGCTCATAGGAAGATTCAGAGAGATGCACGTGAAGTCGAGCAATTATTGATAAATGGCAATGTTTTCCAATGAAGATGCCACTTGGATGGATACAACCAAGGTATGAGATCAGTTTCCATTTTTTCGCCTTGAGGACAAGGCTGTTCCGTCGCCCATGGTAGTTGATACAGATCGAATGACGTGGAATGTGTACAGATGTGGAAATCACAGCGTTGTCAACTATGAATGACATGGACTGCCACATAAGCACTGAGCCGAAGAAGTGGACATGAAGAGCAACCAAGGAAAATGGCAGACATACGTGATAGTTAGCTTAGCAAGTTATGCATGTACAATAGTTATTTCTTAATGTAGTTATGCATGGAAGGTAGTGGTGATAATGTAAGTAGCGGATATGTAGTTATTGTCTTATGTTGTTAAAGATAGGAAAAGATGAAGAGAACATCATTGAAGAATATTGAATTAAGGCGGCAAGTGCCGAGTGGGGTTAAAGTCGATCCGTCACCGGAGCTCTATACCAGTTTAATATTACACACTTTCTCATTCTATCAATTATGTCTCAATCATTCTATTAGATACAACATCTCTCGCACGTTTTGTCGAACAGGTCCGAATGGGGGCATTTTCTCTACAACATTTGATCGAACAACTTGTTACCATCGCGTTGCTCCTATGAGGTTCATCTCAACATGCATAATAGGAAAATTCTTAGAGAGTCTAGCAAATTTGTGAGCCAACTCATTTGCCTCATGTCTAACAAAGCAAACAATAAAATTTTCTCTAAATCAAGAATCATGCGTCAGCTATGAATAATGGTTCCGATCTCAGACTGATCATCACACCGCCGAGAATTCACTGCATAAAAAATGGTCTTGTTGTCCATCTCGATCACCACACGGTTTAACCTCCTTTGTTTTATAAAAGAAAGTGCCTCCTGGAGCCCCATCGCTTTACCTTCATCAACTCTAAAGCACCCATGGAAACGAACCACCTTGGCAGCCTTGAAATCACTTCCCTCATTCTAAATAACCAAAATGACACTAGAGGCATTACTTGAAGCAAAGAAAGATGTGTCTATTCCACATATCACCCAGCCAACTGGGAGCTCATGCCATCCATTGCAAGCTACTTTTGGCTTCCATTTCTGCAGCTCTACTTAATCCTTGCATAGAGTAAAAATACCAGCCATAGTTCGCATAAGATGTAGTTATTTATGGCTCCAAACAACTTCATTTGGCCCTTTCCAAAATTCGCGAAAGAAGCAATCTTATTTCAGTTCTAGACTCTATATTAGGAATCTCCAGAGCATAATGCACGAACTCCACAAAGGATTCACACCATTCGATCTCCATACTTAGAACATGTCCATACCTTGCTTTGTTCAAATAACCTTTCGCAAACGGACATGACACGAAGGTGTGCCAAGCGTTTTCATACCCTTGCCCACATACTATACACTCCGAATCTAGTTGAATTCCTGTCATCATTAAATCATCTTTGCTTCGCTGCCATCAATTTTTGTACAACGATGGAAGAGATTTTGCATTTTGAGCCAACAGCAGAGAGTCGACCCATGGGTCACAAAGTGGCAAAGATGAATGCGAAGGGAAGACTCTGACGACGTTGAGCAGTGCATTCGCGGACGATGATGTATTGTCCGAAAAAATGGATAAGATCGATGATGCATTGTTGATCAAGCAATACATAAAAGTGCTTGAAAAAGACACATCGACGATGACCGAATCTAGAAGGCAACAACATGAAGTGCCTAGCTACTTGCACGTAAACTAAGATTGTAGGATTTTAAATTATGTAATTTTAGTTTTTTATTTTAATTAAGTAATTTTAGAATTTTAAATTATTTAAGTTTTGATATTTTAATTATGTAATTTTTGGTATTTTAATTATGTAATTTTAGAAATTTTAATTTAGTATTTTTGTATTTTTAATCATTTATTTTTATTTTAAAAATATTGTAATTTAAATAAATATATCAAATTGGAGAATAATAATAAAGAATGATGAATTAAATAAGTGGAGTTGTGTTAAATTTTGTGGCTGAGTTATTGGTATTGTGGTAAAATTTGATATACTGAAACGGAAATTAAAAAATAAAAATTGTAGCTGAAAATTTTGAGCTGGATCGTGGATGGCTTGCCTTTATATTGAAGTAACATTGGTCTTGTCGTACTCCATAACACCTGCCATAGAGGTGCCTAACTGCCATCCAATTCTTTTTGTGATATAGCATGTGGGAAGTCCATGGAGCGTTGAGGGGGAACTCTCTTGTTTGGAGTTTGTGAAGCAACAATGGAGTGTTGCTGAAAGCCCAAGAACTGCTATTCAAAATCCTCTAGAGATCCAGCATATGAAAGAACTAAAACATGAAACTGCCATGTCCGATATCTTTGACAAAGTGCCCCTTGTTAGAATGAGGAGATATAGAAAGGATAGGAATGATTTGGATCACTACAAACATAACCATATTCCCATGAATCAAAGTTTAGATAGGAATAAAAGAGATTTTATATTTCTTTATCTTAGTAAAGGCTTAAGCCTATAGATATGTACAAACCAAGATGGTCAATCAATTAATAAGAAATGTGTTTTTCCCTCCTCGATACTAATTCAATATGGTATCAGAGCGGGTTCTAATATGAAGGACTTAGAAATAAACCTTCATCATCGTCCCGTTTATACCTTTATCGACCCCTTTTAGGCCCCAAGCAATTCTACAAAAACAAACCGAACCAACATGTCAGAAATAAGTTAAACAACATAGAACTCAAACACTAAAAGTTTTTCCGATGAGTTAACCCTACAACTCGCTTCCCTTATTCGAAACAGCCTTACCATCCAACCAACCAATAATTCAGAAACCTTAACTATTGGTTTCAAGTTAAGTAAAGATAACTATCCACTATGGTCTATTTTGATGAAAAATGCGATCGGGAAGGGGGAATGCTTCTCACGTCACTGGAGTACCTCACCCCCCTTCGACCATGGACCCTGCCTTCGGGAGATGGGACGAGACCAATGCATTTTCACTTGGCTCATACAAAACATTGAACCATGTCTTGTGAACGGCGTATCCTAACACCCGACAACGAAGGCACTACGCGATGGATTAGCTATTACCTACGGGAGTGGCACAGATTCACTCCAAGTATTCGATCTGCACAGAATGACGAACACATTAAAGCAAGGAGAAATGACGTTACAAAAATGCTGGAATAAGTTCCAAGGATATTGGATGTGCATCGACCGAAGGGCACCCAATCCTATGGAGCGCCCAAGAGATATTACAACGTACAACAAAATCATCCAAACACAGAGACTGTATCAGTTTCTCGTGGCAATCAATGATAAATACGAAGCCGTAAAGAAGGAAATTTTACAAAGGGAAATCATTCCCTCAGTTGAAACAGCGTACACCACCGTCCGGCGCGAGGCTGCCAGGACCGAAAATATCCGGCCGGTAGCCTCTGAGGATCCATCACTGGGAGGAGTCGGAACGGGTCTAGTGACTCGGAATTGGACCAGATCTGGATTTGGTCAGTAATCGCCGCCACCACAGAGGGGCAACTGGATTCGGAAAACTAACGAGGACAAACTGAAATTATGGTGTACCCATTACGGCCTGAAGAAACACACGAGAAAATCGTGCTTTCAATTAGTTGGTTATCCCGAATGGTGGGATGAAGTACAAAAGAAAAAAGGCCGCAAGGGCACTGGAACAAAGGGAGCCGGGTGGTACCACAATCGACAACGAAAGGCACACCGGCGAACCAGGTGGCCGTGACGCTTCTTCTACCAACGGCGGTGACAAACATAGCGGAGAGGATGAAGACATGGTTCCGATTGGAACCAGAGCGAATGCAGCTAGGGCACAAAGGAAATGACCAAAAATAGGTAAAAAGGGTTTGTTCTTGCAAACAAACCCTTTATCTTATGCTCAATTCCACTTCCATCCTCCCAGTCCTCAGTTCTTACAAAATGCACCCCACGACCTCTCAAAATTACACTTGGGCCCTCTCAGTTCTGGAAAAACTAAAAATGGCCCCAATTATCAAAATATTGTGAGAATGCCACTATTTTTTGCAGAAATCAATTGGACGTGTTGGAGGATGTTTCGACTACTTGTGCAGTCCCTAATATTTGTAGAAATGATACTAATTGGATTTTTTATTGCGGGGCGACTGATACAATTACATATAATGCCTCAGATCTTGTTAGCCTTACAGAATCCAGAAAATCTCATGTTCAGACTGCAAATGAGAATTAAATATTGTTGCAGGGGCATGAATAGTTCAATTATCTCATACCCTTCGAATTTCAAAATGCCTATATGTCCCTCCCGTCTTTGTAGCATAAGCTTTTGTCTATTAGTCATGTTACAAAGGAGTTAAATTGTACTCTGCTGATACAACCTGATTTTTTGCATATTACATGATATTTGGACGGGGAAGATTATTGGACGTGGCACTGAGCGCAATGGGCTCTACTACATAGATGAGATAGCTCAATAGGGGACTGCGATGCTTACTCATGGAACTGCAGACCGGGAAACTTGGCTTTGGCTCCGTCGGTTAGGTCACCTTTCTATAGGATATTTAAAACTTCTTTTTCCACATTTAGTTGTTACTCAAGATATGCACCGTGAAACTTCTTCTTCTTTTTTTTTTGCCAAAAGCCATAGATAGTCTTTTAAATCCAATAATACTCGAGTTGCTTCCATCTTTTCTCTTGTTCATTCAGATGTGTGGGGCCCTGCTCCCATTTTGGGAGGTCGGGGATTTAAATATTTTTTGTTATTTATTGATGATTACTCTCGTATGACGTGGGTCTATTTTTTGAAACATAAGTCTGAAGTTTTTCAAAAATTTGTCCCTTTTTACACTCTTGTCCAAATTCAGTATCAAAAAACTCTTCAGATTCTTAGGTCTGACAATGGAGGAGAATATGTTAATACCGAAATGAAACAATTCTTTCAAGATAAGGGATTAGATCACCAAACTGTCCCCACATCCCAGAACAGGACGGTGTAGCAGAACGAAAAAATAGGATCCTCCTTGAAATGACCAGGTCAATGCTCTTAGACTCACAAACTCTTAAGTTTTTTTGGCCCGAAGCCTTAGCCACCCCGGTATACCTACTAAATCGTCTACCTACCAAAAGTTTACAGCTCGAAACTCCATTATCTGTACTTTCCACACAAGCCAAAGTTCATCTTTCCCTTAACCTCAATCCCCGTATTTTCGGATGCTCCATTTTTGTTCACATTCCCAAACATGAACGAACTAAACTATCTCCATGCTCAATTAAGTGTGTCTTCGTTGGGTATGGGTTAAATTAAAAAGGTTATCGTTGCTACGATCCAACAACCCGTCACATGTTCACCACCATGAACTGTAACTTCTTTGAGTCTGAATTTTTCTATCACCACATTCGAGGTCAGGGGGGCATATGGACATATCCCAAACCTGATTGCCAATAACAAACTCAACTCTGGCAGTGGCTCCGACAGAGAAAGTTAGCAGTACCACTGAGCACTTCCTCGATACGACAGTATATCCCACAAAGCTTAGTGCTGAAGAACCTGAATCAACCTCTCTGATACCTGAGGTAAGAAATACTGTTTGTGATATTTTTGAATTTGAAGGTAACAATGGTGGTAGGGTTTCTGAGAGTGAAAATGATAGTCATGGTTCTTTTGAGAATGTCGAAATAGATGAAGACGCGGGACAATATGCGTTACCACCCAGAAGCATAGGGGAATACCTCCCAGAAGATATTTCCCAGAAAAGCTAAGCAGAAAATCATGATACTCCATTGTAAACAGTTGTAAGAAGTCATTTTTCAGAAATTGCCCGAGCATTTGAGGCAGCTTTATATGAAGAAGAAGAAATTCCTTGCACAACAAAAGAGGCTATGATCCATAACATTGGAGGGAGGCAATGGAAAAAGAAATGAATGCCTTGGCACGAAACCACACTTGGGAAAAGTGTAAGCTACCAGAAGGGAAGCGACTAGTTGGATGTCGCTGGGTCTTTACTATGAAACGAAGACTTGATGGATCAATTGAAAGGTACAAGGCGCGACTTGTAGCTAAAGGCTACACCCAGACATATGGGATTGACTACGATAAGACTTTTTTACCATTGGCTAAAATGAATACAGTCCGAGTTCTGTTATCAGTTGAAGCAAACAGAGACTGGTCACTTCATCAATTTGATGTCACTAATGCCTTTCTGCATGGAGAATTGAAGTTAGAGGTGTATATAGAGGCACCTCCAGGTTTTTCGATGAATTTTGGAATATGGGAAGTATGTTGTCTTAGGAGGACCTGGTATGGTCTAAAACAATCTCCCAGAGCTTGGTTCAGGAGATTTACAGATGATATGATTCGATATGGATTCAAGCAAAGTAACTCAGATCATACTCTGATTCTGTAGCGAAGGGGTGATCGAGTAACTTGCTTAATTATTTATGTGGATGATATGATCATCACATGGGATGATATCGAAGAGATTGAGAAACTCAAAGACAACCTATTTCAGGAATTTGAGATGAAGGATTTGAGAGCACTGAAGTACTTTCTAGGAATAGAAGTCTTAAGATCAGAAGGGGTCATATTCTTGAGACAGAAGAAATATGTTTTGGATCTCCTAGCAGAAACATGACTATTGGATTGCAAACTAGCAGATACACCTGTTGCTCAGAACCATGGCTTACAAATATTGGAGGGAGTCGAATTGGCAGATCAAGGGAGATATCAGCATTTAGGAGGAAAATTTAATCTACATTTCTCATACTAGACCTGATATTTCCTACGCCACTGGGATAGTCCGTTAGTGTATGCATCGACCTCAAGTTGATCACTTGGAAGCAGCCTTGAGAATTGTGCGATACCTTAAGGGCACAGTAGGACATGGAGTATTGTTAAAAAAATGGACATTTAGGGATACACGGGTACACTGATGCAGATTGGGTTGGTAATCTAATGGACATGAGGCAATTTAGTCACTTAGAGAAGCAATAAGCAGAAAGTGGTGGCTTTATCAAGTGCTGAAGCAGAATTTCGTGGAGTGAAAAGTGGGATAACTGAGGTGTTGTAGCTGCAGATATTATTAACTGAGATTGATTTTCCACCACTACAAAATTGCAGGATATTTTGTGACAACAAAGCTACCATACGTATTTTAGGAAATCCTGTGCAATATGATCGAACAAAACATGTTGAGGTGGATCGACATTTTATCAATAAAAAGATTGACAGTGGTATTGTGGAATTGCCCTTCGTCCGTTCTGAAGATCAAGTGGCAGATATTTTGACAAAGGCAGTAAACTTGAGAAGTTTCCAAGATACTTTGGGCAAGTTGAATATCGGTAACCCCGTTACTCAACCTGAAGGGGGTGTTAGAATGAGAAGATATAAAAAAGATAAGAAATATTTGAATCACTACAAATATAACCAGATTCCCATAAATCAAGGTTTAAATAGGAATAAAAGAGATTTTATATTTCCTTATCTTAGTAAAGACTTAAGCCTATAAAGACTTAAGCCTATAAACATGTACAAACCAAGATGGTCAATTAATTAATGAGAAATATGTTTTTCCCTCCTCGATACTTATTCAATACCCCTTGCCCGGACGCCAAACACTTACCATTCTGTTGCGCATTAAGTTGAAATATAATGGCTGAACCTCCTCACCAAGGATCAGTTCGTCGTCATCCTCACGTGAAAGTTGTACTTGGCAAATTCTGACTCCATTAGATGAAGGTTGCAAAGTGCGGCGAGGCTAATCACAAGAAAACAAAGCTCTAAACAAGGGAGAGAAGAGCCTAGGCTATCAACTATGGAGAGAAAAAGTGTACTTAAAAATTGAATATAATCAATCAATTAAATTGATACTATAAATGCAATATTTATTCATTGCAATTCAAAGTTTGACACATGCACGTGGGAAACGTATCCCTAGTAAATGACAATATCTGTCCTTGCAATGTAGAGATTGAAGTTCAATAGTTATCAAAATTTTATTTCATTTTCATTCAAAGATTTTAAGGGAATTTTTCTAAAGAAAATGGGGTTGGGGACTGATCGATCTGGTTTTCGAAGGGTTTGATTAACAGTATTTAAGAGCTGGAATTAGAGGTAAATGACACGGAGGTTT